>CAFUXE010000867.1:257774-277333 GCA_903364295.1 Serranus cabrilla | reverse complement strand
CGGAGCTGGAGGCGGCCAACCTGAGCCACGCGGCGGCGCAGAGGATTGTGCGGGTTCCCATACTTTACCATGAGAACGGAGCCCCAGAACCGGCCGGGGGCCCCGCTGCAAACTCACCGAGCAGCCAGTCTCTCCTGGCGTTTCCACACCACATGTACTATTCCCACCCAGTCCCACTGCTGAGGCCTGTTTAACACTGACTGTGTACATATGTTTTTAAATGAGAGTGACCTTCATTGGAAAAAATAAAATTTTGTATATTTTGTAGATTCAACAGACACAATGTTAGGTCATGTTATTATTATTATTATTATTATTATTATTATTATTATTATATCCTGCTGAAGCGTCCTTAAGCAAGTCCCTATTACGGCTCCAATTGGTGTTACAAGAGGGACAATCGAAAGTTATTATTATTATTATTGGTAAAATTGTTACTTACTTAAAAGTGGGTGAATATATTTTAATGTATTTAATTTGGAAAAAAAGGAACATCTTTTGAACAGGGTTGACTGTCCATATGTATTTTACAGAGATCTGTGTCAGTGTTTGTAGAAAAAACATGTGGAATTTAATATTTTAATATTTTCCAATCTCGTGCAATAATGTTGGCTTCACATTAGGCTACCAGCCATTGTCACCTATAGTTCACTTTTACAGAAAAAAAAAATCTCTTTGTAATAGTGAAGACAATCATGTGATCCTTGAAAAAAAAATCCCCGAAAAGCTGCAGGTGATCATTTGTTATTATGACGCAATGTTTTGCCGGTAATTTAAAAGCCATGCAAAGAGCCAAAAATAGCCTCTGTTTTGTGTATGTTTTTTTCTCTGATATTGTTATTAAAATACTGTATATTATATGGTCTTACACTCAGTAAAGATTTCGTTGCAAAAAATGCATCTATTCTTAATTTAATTGTGATGTACAGTGAAGTCGTGTCCTAAAAATGTTGGTTTTCGAACAATTGTGAGGATGGATTGATGTTTTTTTTTTCATTTTTTTAAACGAGGCATTAAGGGACGTTGAAGTTCTGCACTGATAATCTATCCAAGGTAAAATACTAAAATTAGATAATTTTACCAGTAAATTATTGATGGCTATCATTTTCAATCTAATGATTTCGCGCAATGATAGTCGAATTTTAAACATCCTTTGAGAAACCATTATTCTGAAATTTCCCTATTGGTTTTACGCCTGTAGTTTATTTTGGTCAGTATACACACTAACACATCAATGTCTTGCTATAGGGCTGTTATTTTGCTGCATCATTTTCTTAAATAACCAATAGGCCAAATTGTGCAGATAACAATATATTATCTTACACAGACAGTAGTTCAAAATTAAATAAGATAAACATTATTTATACAGAGGAAAATACAGATTGCAAATGTAAAAGATAACAGTATGAGTCTAGAGGCCAGTCTTTATTTTTCTTTTTTCTTTAAAAAAGATATTGATATTATATTTAGAAGGATGAGTTATTTTCTTTTTTGTTGGTCTGAGAAAAGCCTATGATAAATTCGCCTATAAAAGACTGTTATTCATTCTATTAGATTAGACCATCAGTGAATTAACTCAACCTCAAACCAGAAAAACTATGAAGAAAGTCAAATAAGCAGATATATAATACCATGCATAGCCTTAGAAATCATTGATAGGCCCCTGCATTGCAGAATTGCTTATATAAAACAAACTCAGCCAGTTATTAAATCACTATTACGTTATTGCTGTAAGATTTATACTAGGCTACTGTTGGTTGTTTTTTTTTTGGTGCATGTTTTCATGATAACAGAATCACAGTCAGAATCAGATTCATTGGCCAAGTATATGTGCAAAATACTAGGAATTTGACTCCAGTTTTACAAGTCTCTGCGAAATACTTAAATAAACAGTTAAACACAAAATAAACGGAGCATTCAGTTAAAGAATAGGTGCACAAATAAACAACAAATAAAAATGTACATAGATACAAATAGTGATTTAAAAAAATCAATATGTACACGGTAGTGGATATTAAATAATTAAATGTAAGATACATAATTGCTCATAGTTAGACAGAAAATGCTTTATTAGAGAGAGAGAGAGAGAGAGAGAGAGAGAGAGAAAAGGAAGGGAAAAAAGAGGGAGAAGTCCCGGGTCACGTGATCTGCCCTGAAACAACGGAAATATCCCTTTAGGTTAAATCAACCAATCACATCACAGGCGGGAACTTGAACATTCGTCTGAACCAATCAGCATCCTCCATAGCATTCGGCAGCGCTTAGCTAGAGGTTAGCTTCACAGGCAGCCACATTGCTTTGTAGCAGGTACCACATTATATAATTAATAGATTTTATAATAACAATAAGGCTCGTTAAAGAGAAGAGTCAATTGCGTCTGAAGGGGAACCAAACCGATGAGGTAAGTAAAGTGAGACGAATAACAGCGGGGCTTCTAACGTACGTTATCGTTAGCGTTACAAGCTAGCTTTAGCAAACACCGGTTGTAGTAGAAATGGGCTCAGTCTAATTGCTGGATGTAACGGAACAAGTCGTGTTGTCAGTGTGAAAGAAGAACAAATGCAACCACAAAAACACAGAGTTAAGTGATCGTTCCACCAGCCCTCCCAACTGAAAACCACGTTATATAGCTTGAATAAGTATGTTACTCTGTGGGGGCTAGTTAGCGAGCTAAAGCTACAACCGCTGTCACTGAGCTAAGCTAACAACAAGCTGGGAAGCTATTGATCCAGCAGTAAGCCAGTTGCTTACTCTGAAATATACACGTGAATTTTGAGAGATGATTTTCAAACAGACAAAACTCATATTTTATAATACGATTCAAGGTGTTGGAATATACGTTATTCAGGATTCAGAACTTCCTAGTTTCCAAACTGTTTAGTCAGTGGCAGTAGTGGTCTTGTTCCTGCTCATCTAGTTTTGGATGAAATAAGACCAGTAATATACAAGGATGAACAGAAAGAACTCTAAGAATCATTTTTCATGTGTCCCCATCAATTATTGCTTTCTTGAATCAGTCAGGTGTTGATTATGCTCTATGGACATTTGAAACTCCAGTTTGTGGTTTTGAGCTAGATTATTATGTTATGGTGTTGATGTTGTATTTAGATACTTATATTTAAACGTATATGTAACGATATTTGTATATTTTAACACATTAAGGTGGGGCAGTTTGGCCAAAATAATGTTTTCAAATAGAGGTAAAATTAATATCTTGATGATAATGCCATATATCACGTTATGGTATGTTTTCTTGTAAATAAAAAAAATAATAGTCTATATTAACTATTAACCACATGATGTAGCATATTTTTCTCTATAATCCATTTAGCACCTCTATCGTTTGCATCAACTTTTCTCTCGCATGACAGCATCAAAAGGCAATGCCCTGCATATTTTGTTTATGCATCAGTTAGGTTTATAAAATATATACATTTTCAGACCTTATGATATTATTCCTGTTTGCAGATGACCGGCTCAAACGAGTACAAACTAAACCAGGGACCAGAGGATGGCATCTCTGCCGTCAAGTTCAGCCCCAGTGCATCCCAGTTCCTGCTTGTTTCCTCCTGGGACTGCACTGTCCGTCTCTACGATGTCGGAGGGAACACCATGCGGATGAAGTACCAGCACACAGCTCCAGTTCTTGACTGTGCTTTTTATGTAGGTCAACGTTTTTTGTATTTGTCTGGGTTCCTTATTGCCTCTTCAAGGCCTTGAAGTCTACTTCATACAGATAACATTCCTCTTGTGCTTGCAGGACCCAACACATTCTTGGAGTGGAGGTTTAGATGCACAATTAAAAACTCACGATTTGAACACAGACCAGGGTATGTTACAACCTGCTTAAGCAGTATCACCTAAACCTGTCATAGATCGATAACTATGCCACCTAATTGCTGTATGTGTTAATTCATGCTTTTGTTTTATCTTTAAACAGATACAATAGTTGGAACACACGATGCCCCCATTCGCTGTGTGGAATACTGCCCAGAGGTTAATGTTATGGTAACGGGTAGCTGGGACAGATCAGTTCGGCTGTGGGACCCGAGAACGCCCTGCAATGCTGGCACCTTTACCCAGCCTGAAAAGGTAAAGCAAAAGATACATAGTATAGTTATATATAATGTATGAAAGAAATTATGAGTTACTTTCCTGCAGGAAAATCTAAACTGCTCACTAGTTTCTCTGTGTGTGCTTTCTTGTGCCAGGTTTTTTAAGCCCTCCGTGAGATGGTTAAGCTGTGACTGGGCAATTTTTTTATTTATTTTTTTTTTATTTTTGAAATTTCCTTGTCTTGTTTATTTGATTCAAAGAAACAAAATGTTTTGGAAGGAAATTACCTGTAGAACAGTCATTCAGAGGTATCAACTCAAAGAAAATAGGATTGTCACAATACCAGATTTTATAACTTCAAAACAATACCTTGAAAAATATCGATATTCAACTGGATTTAGGCCTGAATGCAAAAGAAAATAAGACCTTCTAGTTTTGTTTATTTACTGTCAAATAGTGGTGTATTACCCTGGTGAAGAAGTTGCTATTTCATTGTGACTCATTCATTGTTAAATGTGTTTGTGTAGGTGTCAAGTAAGACTTTCGGCATTGCTTGTATTGTGTCTCATCTTGTCTCTCTCGCCTCTGTGAAAGGTGTATACGCTGTCTGTGGCTGGAGATAGGCTGATTGTTGGCACAGCTGGAAGACGAGTCCTGGTGTGGGATTTGAGGAACATGGGCTACGTACAGCAAAGAAGAGAGTCCAGTCTAAAGTATCAGACTCGCAGCATCAGAGCCTTCCCCAACAAACAGGTACACTTTGAATTAGACTTTTAAAAAAAAAAAAAAATATGGACAATTCTACTGAAATAACAGTTGAAACTTGTCGGATAATTGACCCCTAATAGAGCATTGTGTCACAGATATAGTTTCCTGTGTTAATGAAAAGGAATTAGTTGGTAATTTCATATTTTCTGTCTTGGCTGCAGGGCTACGTCTTGAGTTCAATCGAGGGACGTGTAGCTGTGGAGTACCTGGACCCGAGCCAGGAGGTTCAGAAGAAGAAGTATGCCTTCAAATGCCACAGGCTGAAGGAGGAGGGAATTGAGCAGGTCTACCCGGTCAATGCCATCTCCTTTCACAGTATTCATAACACCTTTGCCACAGGTACGACTGGCTAGTTAGTACTTGACAAAAGAAAAAATTTGTTCCCTTCACATTTAGTTTGTCTCTGTAATGGTGCAATTTGTTTTAAAAATACCGCTCATAGATTTCCCTATGACCTCTAGCATTGAGCTGCCAAGGTTGCATCAGGAACACAGAGTTATTCTTGATCCATATCTCAGCGGCCTAAATCTTTTGAGCTTGACCTTGAGCTTCTCCCTCTTCCAGGTGGCTCAGACGGCTTTGTGAACATCTGGGACCCGTTCAACAAGAAGCGCCTGTGTCAGTTCCACAGGTACCCGACCACCATTGCCTCGCTGGCCTTCAATAACGACGGCACCATGCTCGCAATCGCCGCCTCCTACATACACGAGAAGGGCGACATCAGCCACCCGGAGGACGCCATCTTCATTCGCCAGGTCACAGATGCGGAGACGAAACCCAAGTGAGTTTTTTTGACCTTTTGTCTCTCAGCCCGACAGTTTGCTGCTCACTGAATCTGTGAGCAGCTGCATTTACAAGGAGCACGTCCAGCTGCAGCATATGCTGATCTGTATCTCTGTCCGTCCACTTTTCAATATCCGACAGTTGAAAGATAGACGGATGAGAATTTGAAAATCCTCCCACCTGTTTGTGTGTCTATGCTGTCATAAATAAACACTCAGCGACCAGACAACTGGAAATCTGTTGTCCATTGTG
The DNA here is from genome assembly GCA_903364295.1 of Serranus cabrilla. Lineage (NCBI taxonomy): Eukaryota > Metazoa > Chordata > Actinopteri > Perciformes > Serranidae > Serranus > Serranus cabrilla. The sequence continues at coordinate 271,474 of CAFUXE010000867.1, read as the reverse complement.
ATCAATATTTGATCAGAAACTGTAATAATACCTTTTAAAAATGTCGGTATGAGTGTTTATATTCCTATATGGTAATGGCAAATTTGCTAATTTTTTTGTGGAGCTCTATTGCATGAAATAGACGTGAAGTCGTGCCATGAATTTATTCCAATCAGCATCACCAAGGATGAATTTTGTTGTAACATGCTCCCACTCGTGTCACACAATGGCGACTCTGAAATGATTGTAATTGTTGATCCAAGTGCAATAAACATCTATTCTGGCAGATCCTCTGTGTTATTTTCTGTGCTATGAAACCGTCTTCAGTGAATGAGATATCACTTGTCTCCATGCGTTGGTTCAGTAATTACTTCTGAGTTAATTGAATCTTTTCTCTTCTGTTTTTGGTTTACAGGTCAACCTAAGTCCGCCTCAGACTGGTTCCCTCTGCCGTTACCACATTTGGGTTATCTGCTGGCATCCAGTGTACCATTTACCACATTGTTTTCTGTCTTTTTTTTCCATTCCAAAACGATTTTTCTTTCTTGTAAGTAATGTCTCTTCAAACTTTTCTTCCCCTTTGTGTCTCTTGTTAAATATTTTATTGTCTCAAATATGTTCTTGCAACCAACTGTTATTTGTCTTCACTCATAATTTTTTTGATAGAGGTTTGGTTTTTTGTTTTCTTTGTCATTTTGAAGTCATCAAATGTTAATTTCATGATATTTGTTGACTCTTAATGATGGATTTTTTTTTTTAAATCATACTGAAGCTGTCCTCGACTCAGTCTTTTAACACTGATGCGAGTTTGACGCTTTAAGAGTATAATAAAACATTTTTATCTCAAACTTTGACCCTGCATTAAGTTTTGTCACATGCACTCACTGCAGAAGAAAAACTGGGAAATGCGAGGAATGTGTCGGGGCAGAAGAGGCTGTTCTCTTGATGATGTGTTGAGGGAAAGCGATGATGCACTCGTCTTGCCGAGGGCTCCACTTGCCCTCAGACAGTGACCTTTGTTGATAGACATCAGAGGTCTGCGGCCTAAACCAGAGCCAGCTTTATTATTGGGGAAAATTGGGAGAAAACTACTAAACTGGAAGACCCGGCTGCATCTGGCAGACTGAGGAGGCGGGGTGTACACTAAAATAAAATTACCACGAGGCTCATTCCTGGATTTCTCTTATTTTTATAGTGTATTATCAGTTGAGTACACTGGGTGGTAAATGAAGTTAAACTGGGTGGAAGCACTGCCAGCAATTGGATTGTTTTTACTTGTTCATTGTGAAATATATACAGAGAAAGAAAGTTTAACAGAATTATTATGATGATAAAGGGCGATAGAGACGTTATAGCGGGCAAATACTTTTTTAGACAAGAAAAATTAAATGGCAGCCAGTTCTTGGCTCTATTGAAAGTGGAACTTTTCTGTTTGTAGTGTGCGTCGATTAATGCAAAAGTATTCACAAGGCTGCCTCTAGTTATTCTTAATTTTCTCAGCATTTATCTCTAGAATGAGTTGACAAGGATAATGATGTTAAATAAAAAAAAATAGCTAAAAAACAGCGTATATTCAGTATCAGCCAAATACTGTTAAATAAATAATAAAAAATATATTAAATAGCTAAATAGTACTCTGTTTAGTGCAAGCCATTGGTGAATATTTAAATTAAGACTAAATAAGAATAAAGTAACTAGCTTCATATACATCAGTGTTAACCAGAATCGGTCAATTTTTAACTATTTCAATAAAAATATTTTATAAAATGGCTAAATATTACTGTATGCTTTATATTTATAATTTATATAAAGGAAAAATAAAATAGCTATAGGACACAATTTCTAAATGATTCAAAGCATAGCTTTTGGTATTTCTTCTAAACAATGTTTTTGTAACGGAAAACGTATAACAAGGGACACGGATGTATGATATAAGATAAATCAGTCAAACTCTACTTTTTCACCATTTATCGCTGAATTTATCTGCTGCTGTTTAACAAGTTGCCACACTGGTGACAGAGTTGGATGCCACAGACCTGTTTAATGCAGTATTCAGCATTATATGAATGGGAATAGCGAACACAGAGCAGTGCCCTGTAAAAGTCTAAGTGGTGTCTTTTCCCCTCAGTTCAGATTTTCAATTGCAACTAATGCAATTTCTGAAGCCCTTCAGCCAAAGCAGCAGAGAAGATATAGATGTCAATTATTCTATTTAAGAGCTCCAATTTTTCTAATGGCTCTATCTGCTTCTGCAGTATCCTGGAAATGATTAGCTCGGATTGGTTAAATGATGTAACTAATTCCCATGATTGTCGATAATGAGTCCATCTTTGACGTTGGATTATGACTGTAGCTTAATATGAAATGGCATTCATTTTGGGACATAATTACTGCCATGAAGCAGGCGGGGAACGGCTGGGGGTTTGTTGTTGGGGCTACAGCGAATTACCTTGTTTCCTGTCATCTTTGGCTTCCGCTAAATTGGAAAATTGGGTTCTTTGAGTGTGCATTAAAGCCGTTAAGGTTTTCTTGTCTGTATTGTTTCATTGTTTTACAGGGAAAAGTTTTTAGCAGCCAATTTGTCCGGTGAGTTGAAGCAATTTGTGTTATCTGCAGCTTTAACACACTTTGCAAAGAAAACAGCCACTTTTTATTCAAAATCTTGAAGGATTTATTAAGGCCCGTAGCTTAACAAATTGCAGCAGATAAATCTGTTGCATTATCTATCAGTTTCTTCCTACAAGCCTGTCTCCACAGATCTCTCTCCAGGGCTTTTTTTCGTTCCTTCAGCAAAGGCTGAGTTAACCACATCTGTGGTTGTGTGGCCAGGCTCTGGTTTCCAACCGCTGAAGTGTTGCAGACAGTTTGGCTCTACATGAAACCGTTACATGACAATTAAAATGGGTGATTGTGCTCCAACAGCCTGTCATGTGCATTTAACCCGACCACAAAAGGCTCTTATGTTCACTCAAGAGGGCACAGATGACCTTCAGCCAGACACCTTATCTCCCAGGACCGGTTTCTAATATTATATCGAGCGGATGATACCGTCCGTCATGAGCTGTGTGGAAACGGGGAAATCACATGATGCATCAGGAAAATGTTGACAGCATTCTGTGTTATGGTTTGTCTTCTGTTTCATGACACCATGCAGTGATCTTCTTCTTCTTCTTCCTTTGTAATGAAGATCAAGCTATTTATTCGTTCATTCACTGTACGAACTAGGGTACAACCTGGACAGGTAGCCAGACTTTGGACACTCAAACCCCTTTTCCATCTGGGCAGGTGTCTAATCTTGAACCAGTTTTTCGCGTTTCGACGGCCTTGAACCATGAACCGCTTACATCTGGGGCAGGGGGCGGGATTATCCTGGCCAACAACTAACATGTGTATCATTAATTTTGTTTTATTTATTAAATTGCAACGTGATCGATACAGGCTAGTGTTAACGGGCTAACGTTAGCTCACAACATAGGCATTAAGTTCTTACGTTCGGTGTTAATAAGAACATGTTTGGATGCCTGTGTTGGCTCACAAAGCCAATAGCACTATTTGTAAAGAGGATGTAGTCCGCCATTATGCTTGCAGAGACGGGAGACGTACGCAGACATATACGTGACGTAATGACTTGGCTCTCAGCCTGTGGAAAAGCAAACAGGTACTGAAAAGAACCGACTGTGAACCAGCACCAGCCCAGCAAAATTGCTAGGTTTGCATTGGTGAAAAAGGGGTTATGGTGACAGAAAAACCTTCACGCTCTCATTCACTCCTACGGGCAATTTAGCATGTATTTAGACTGTGGAAGGAGGCCAGACACAGGGAGAACATGCAGAGCTGCAAGCTGCGATCCTTTTGCTGTGAGGTGAAAGTGCTAACCACTACACCACTGTGAAGCCCATCAAGCTATTCAGTTATTTTTAAAAGATACACTTGAAAGCCTGGTGCGTCTCATAGGGACACTGAAGGGTTCCTTGAGCACCAGTATTCGACGCCAAAGGCCGTGACAAATGGTTGGAGCCTTTTGTTAGAGCCACTGTTTGGTTTTTGTCCATTCTGGGCTTCTGTAGAAACATAGCGGTCTTAGTTTTAGCTGATTTTGCCCTAATTAGGTTTATTATAATCCATTTCACAAGTACCTCTGAAGCTCTCTATTAACATGTTTTTATCAGGTGTGTTTAATCTGTACACATACCAAAATTTAAAAAGGAAGAATTGAAATAGTGGTCTGACTTGGCTTCCCGTCTCCAGTACATCCCAGCTGGGGAATGAAACCTGAGCTTTTCACTTGGACGTGGCTGTGGCCTGCCACAGCACCTCACTCAGAGCCCCCCCTCCTGCCCCGAGGAGGCTTTTAAAGAGCTTTTGGTGGGCAAGACAACATCTCCTCGAGAGCATTGTAGTTACATTAGAGCCTAATTAGACGGTAAAGCTTAAGGCCATGTAACCCACTGCTAGGTTTCACACTCACAGCCATCCATCTCTTTACCGGCCGGCCGGGCGGGCAGGCAGCACGGGGCTGACTGGGGAAGGGGAGGCTCACCTGGGAGCTGCACTATAGTAAATCAAACATCTCTGGGCGTGACAAGAGGGTCACAGATTTGGGGCTTGGGGTTCCTTTTCGGCTCCTAGGCTTTGTGCTGGAGATTGATTGTTTTGGTAAAGAATTGCAGGCATTGGTGTTTTAGATTCAGGCCTGTAAAAGATTTTAGGGGTCATAAAAGAACTGATCAATACTCTTTTTTACATTTTAAAGATACATTGTGGAAATGAATGCTTTAGTTAAAAAAGTGCTGGACCGAAATCAGCTTTCATGCCAGCTGTCTAACTGATGAATGTGTGTATAGAGACGGCGGGGGCAGTCGGTGCATCAGGGTCATGTTTGAAAATGTATGGCCAGGGGGCACCAGAGCTACAGAGATTAAAGGTGAAAAACTAAGAGAAGTGAACTCTTGTTTGTTTCTGCTCACCCAGAAAAGGACGCAGCTCCGCAGGATATTTTAGGTATACTGATGAGTTTGTTCGGATGAATTGTTTAAGGTGTTTCCTATTAAACAAAGGGAAAAGGCTTTTTCCGATCGAGACGGACACCTCTCCCATGTATAGGGTGTCATATTGAACCCCTGCTGGTTTGTTAATGTCCTCCAGGGGTGAAACCACAAGTACTTAAACTTAACTGATCCACATCCTACAGAGAGCCACCTGTCAGGCTGCGATCACACAGCATACAGTATTCTACTTGAAAACACAGAACCTGTTGCATTCTGTCGATGATTTGCGGTCAGCTTTCAGAGTGACAGTTTTCTTTATACTGTCAAAAGGAATACAGCGAGTGAAGCTCCCGGGGGGGACTTTGCAAAACTTGTTATCCCCATTTAAACCGACATCAGATTGCAGGCCTTTTCAGGTCAGCCTCTTTGTACGCTCGCAGTGTCTATGAAACCCTCTGTGCTGTTTAATGGGTTCATGGCCACAGGGCAAGGGTTACAGTTTGTCCTTCCTGCAATTAGCATTCACGGTTAGCTTAGCAGAACTAATGCACCACATCTTTGAGGCTCAAGTTCCCTGTGTGCCTCCAAGTGACTGCGGGCAAGATTTAACTCCTTGTATCCGTTTCAACCTGCTTTATTAGATGTTATTGGCAAAATCCCCTGAAGAATACCATTTTAAGCCAACTGTTATCAGCCAATTAAGTGTCTGTGTCACATTGTTACTCTCAGGAAACAACAGAGGCGATGGACAAACATGCACACACTGTTGTGATATATAGTCCAGCTCCAGGTTATAGAGTTAAAAGAAAAAGCACAAGGTTGCCGAGCTGTGTTTGTTTCTTGTATTTTTCTCACATTTCTCTGCTTTGTTAATATTTTCTTGTCTGGTTTGTCCTGTGACATTTAGGTCACAAGTCACTGTGATCTCATGGCATTTTTCAGTATGCAGGAACATTTACACCAACTCTTTTGTGGTCGCAGTCGTAGGCCGTGGGGATCTCATGGGTCTTAAGTGACAGCGCTGTTCAGCTGAAGCAGCTTGGAGCTGTTTTCTGCTATTAGCTTTCTCTGTTGTTGTGTAATATTACATAGTTTATGTGTGAATCTGTGGACGTTTATGTAGGTTGACTGCACTATTGTTTGAGAACTAAAGCAAATATGTAGGTTGTAATGTGAATGCATCTCTTTAAAAGAAGCTAGAAGGAATTTTTAAGTTATGAAACAGTTGCATTTTAATACTGAAGCCTACATAAGAAATGATGACCTACATCAGCGAGACATTTGTCTATTTCTTTCCAGTCAGATTAGCAACAAAATCAGACAAAATCACAAAGCTGCAAAAAAACAAACAAAAACTAATCGCCGTGCTTCCAGCAAACATTTGTGTCATAAAAATTATTATTAAAAATAAGTTGCATGATTTTTTCCCCTCTCACTTCCAAAACGAATGCACATGCTAGCCAGATAAAGATCTTTACGAGAAGAGGCAGTAGTGCTCATGGGAACACTACCACTTTTGTCCACAGGGGGCGCCAAACTCAACGTATAATGAAAGTTACTTGTAGTTGCTTTAAATGATGGGAGTAAAATTAAAACACACTACGCTGCAAAGCTAAATATAAATAAAACAGTCCAGGCCTTCGGACAGGGTGCCAAATGTTGCTTCAGTTAATATATATATTTATAAATCATTTCTCAAATATAAGTGACTAATTTCTTTACAACAAGGCCCAAGAAAATGCACTGATTTAACAAAACAACATGTTAATATCACGTGATAAATAAATGACATTTAGACTAGTCTGGGTAAAATGGCACAAATCCCAGGTGATAAATTCTCTTTTAACATCCCAGAACTATGAGAACATAAAAGGGAATGATCAATGTTACTATTAGTTAATGTCTATACTTATTATGGATGTGGAAATGTTTAAACTCCAACCTGTGGTTAAACAGGGAAAAATCTATGTTATTGAATATAAAACACATTTGTCATTTCCTAAGTGCATTCTGTCTGAGTGATCAGAGACCTCAGTGCATTACACAGTCTAATCAATGACACACAAAAAGAGGTGCTTTCATAAACAGCTTTTGATTATTGGACATTATTAACTTTTGTGAATTCAGTGAAGTGAAACAGTGTGTTGTCCCATCGACTCAAATGCAGATTAAGCAAACTAATGTGAATATAGAGATCAATGCATTCATCTGGTGATGTTTCTGTGCGTAGAGCGGCAATGCATCGAGGAGTCTGGCTCTAATTCATCATCGTCCACACATTATATTATTATTGATGGCTCTTGCCTTGGGCTAGTCCATTTGTTTTTCAGATTTGTGACAGGCGGCAGAATGCTGGATGGAGGTTTATTCTGCAGCCGTGCCAGCAGCGGCGCACACAGAGCTCTCTTATTTATCTATTGATCATCATACCTCCCAATAATCTGGCGCCTGACACATTTGACAACATTATGTGGAACAGGTCAGAGGACAGCGCTAATGAAACTGAATGATGGATGTTGTTATCCGCAGCATTAACCTTGCTGATAGTTGTCACAGGCAGCACATTTACACACACGGATCTGTGACCCCACAAAGGCTGCTGGGATTGCCATGAAAATAAAGAGCTGAGGATTTATTGAAGTGGTCCAGAGGCATGTACCGGGGTAGAAAATATTTTACAATTAAACATAACATCAGTGTTGAAGCCAGCATTTTCATGACAAAAGATGTTTAAAACAGGGCTATGCAGCATTTAAATGGTCACGTTTCAATGTGAAGCAGGTCTCACTGCAAGATGAAATGTAGTCACAAAATATTTCGCTTTTCAGTGAAATTTTAACAGGTTTTATCTACGATTTTCACATGCAAATCACTAAAATTTGCCTACTGTTATGGTGCTTCTTAAGAAATATTAGGTTTGAAAACAGCATAAACATATATGACTACACCCCTAGGTTTATTTACCTCGAGTGAATAGATTTAATTTCAGCACAATAAAAAAATTAAACCACAATATGAATGTCATTAGTGCAATTTTTTCCAAACAAGATAAAAGTAAGCAGATATTTTTCCGCGCCTGAATTTTTTGTCAAAGTCTTAGAAAGCAGGTAGGAAATGGCATCGTAAAAAAAAATAAATCACATTCTGTGCGAGCACTGTGAGTGAAGTCATAAGAGAGGTCTGTAACACCAGGCGTGAAGTGAGCTGTATGACTGCGAACGCTCCTCTCCACTCCATCCATCCATCCCCGCCTGGCTAATGTATCCCTCTCAATAGCCGGGGACAAGGGGAGAAAAGACTGCCTGTGTGTGGAGCACAAAAAGCCCCACCGTGGCCACATTCGCCACAGTAATTGGCAAGGAAGCTTCATTTCATTCACTCCTGTATGTCTTTTGTTGTCCTGTAGGTTTTTACAAGTGTGGTGCTTTTGAGGGTTGTTTAAAGGCTGGCTAATTTCTGCAGCCCCCTGCTTGTTGCAACCCATGTGCCCATTTATTCATACTTTTGTGAATACACAATTGGAAGATTCTTTCTTCTTTTTCTTTGTTGGACACTGAAGTGTATTAATAACTCGACATTTAATAGAGTCTTGATGATACTTTTGAGTACCCTACTTAATTTTGAACATCTGCAAGAGGTGGAAAAACATTTAATCTCTCCTGAATCCTGCTGCTTTCACACTCTGAAAGCTTTGTTGCTGTTCAGTAAAGTAGCGGTCACAGAATAGAGGTTGGTGGGCATTAGAGGGACAGCCCGTCTCCTTTCATCATCACATTGTAGTAGTTGTATAAAAGCCTGCAAAATGTAGCTTGCAGTTATGTTTTTGCCATAATTACACTTCATGCTGTCGTAAAATGCATTAAAAGATTTTTCACTATGTTACACCAGTGCATTTTTTTCCCTCATGAGCACTCTTAACCTTCTGATACATCAGCTTTACATGAATACCGGTGCTTAGAAAGGTCTGAGGGAAATATCTGATATTTGCTTTTTCAAGTGTAATTTAGTCACTGTATGTTTTTTTTTTGTTTTTTTTTACACATCCTAATGTAAGTATTTACATGTTCACAGCAGTTTATACAGCTGAAACTAGACCTCGCCAAGGCCCTGCCCTATCTCACAGTGTTAACTAAATAAAAAATAATTCTTGTATCTGGCCATCCTTGGAAAACCATTATTTCACAGGGTAGGGGAAGTGGGGTTTGCTCTAACCGGGTTAGATGTTGTTAGCATTACCAGCTAACAATGCCATAATGTTTGTATGCAACCTGTCTACAGATAGTTGGGCAGTACAGTACAGTACTGACTTACTGAGTCAGAAATCTGACTTTAGGGGTGTCCCAGTCAAAATTTCAGACTGGGAACCCGGAAATTCTGACTTTCCAGTTCAAGTGGACACACAATTAGCACTCCAGTGTTGCTAAAGCAGGCTAACTTATACCTGTGGGCATGTTAATGAGGGGTTTGTTTGTGCAAAATACCACAAATGTTTTTCCACCTCTTGCAGATGTTCAAAATTAAGTTACCAACTGTTTTTTTTTTTTTGCTAAAAATATTTAAAATCGTTTTTATTTCTTCTCTGCAAGCTTTCACTCCTTAGTAGATTCTGAGCCAGAGCAAGCTAACGTTAGCTAAGCTGTGAAAACGGTTTGGTTATATTCGGAATGACTAGCTAGCGTCGCTAACGGTTATCAAAGACATTGGATATTATCAAACTGATCAAAAATACTGTTAAAAACTAGCTACAATTACTATGAACAATATGTACACAGCTAACTGTGGAAAGTGAATAAACTTTAAGTGGAAGTAGGACACCGTTTAACTAATGTTAGCTAAAAGAAAAGTGAAATTAGGAATGTATGTAATGTGGTCACTGGAGGGTAAGTTACTGTATACCGGACAGGAAGTAATGTGCAGTTCGTAAAACGAATATATGTGACACTACATTGTGCAAGTGGTCCGAAACCTAATTTAAATGGCACGGCACCGTTCTTGGTTTCCCAAAATGTTATACTGAATGCGGATAGCATTTCATTGTGAGCATGTTCGCATGCTGAAGCTTTATTTTAGAGCAACACTTTGTAAAACTGAGGGATTTGAAGTTGCTGCCATGATCACAGGAAGATAAGAGATGCAAAGTGATTGTTAACTGCTTTAATGCACTGACAGTTTCACAGCATTTTGGTGTTCACATTGTGTTTATGTAAGGGCACAATTAGAGCCAAGAGTCATCCCTAACCGTTTCCCCACTTACAGTAAACACAGCTTTCCTACGTGGGGTTAGACTCTCAGTACAACACAATCTCATCTGTAGGGCCCTTTACGGATGAAACAGGCTTGCATCTCAGAAAATATTGTAGTTAAAAAGAGCGTGTTGACCTGTGCCTGATCAGAACCTTTGAGCGATGTCAAGCTGAAGCAGCAAAATCACAGAAGATGAGGGTTCACATAATACGGTCAAACTGTTGGTTGAGTTTGTTAAGCGCTGGAATTCGGCTGAATCTGCGTTCAAGCAGGTGAAAGGAAGTGTTTCAAACATTTTAGAGAGATAAAACAGTTATGTCCTCGAGTACTGACCCGTATGAATACAGCACTGTGGTGCAGGATTTCCAACTAAATGGCTCCCAGCTTCCAACAGTGGCTCGTTCCCTTTGCATGTCATTCGAGAGGGATCTGTCCTTCGTGTTCAGGCTGCTCTACAGTTCCATGTCCTGCAGAAAGGAAAAGGTCAAAGCAGCCACCTGACCTGACAACCCTGGGGACGGTAACGAATGTCCAGAGGTCAAAGTTGGACACCTGGCCTTACTGAAGGGTCAAGACTTTTAGTTTATCACTTCCATGTTCAACAAATCTTTCTATATGTCAAAACATGTAAGTAACAGATGGTTATACCGGCTATCAGTAGGTTGCATGACGCACATGTTTACTGCAAGGGAAAACATATTTACAGCTGATTCTATTGTGCTATAGATTCACCTGAACTCGATATCCGGGAGGATTTCCATTTTAACAGAACCCTCATTGATTCAGTTTCCAGAGGAATTGCAGCCTGGGATCAGTTTACCTTGTTACCTTGTCACACTATGTTCTGGTCTGATCTCCATGTCCATTTCCGCTCAGCTTCCCCTCCCTCTCGCCACCATGCTGCCCAACAGAGCTCGCTTTGTCCCCGTGGCCAGTCATCCATTTCTAATATCCAGTCTTTTACCGTACTGGAGACGTGCTGCATGCTTTCAAAGAGCAGAGAGAGCTGTTGATGGATGACCTCCATCTCCAAAGTGAAGAAAAACCTTCTGGCCCAGCAGTGACAGGCGACTTTGAATAAGAAGCATTCAATCATTGAATCTTTTTATTATGACACCAGTACAAATACATGTAAACATAAAAACACATGAGGATACATGATTAAAAAAACAAACACACGCACACACACACACACCAATGAATAAACCATGCTTAAATCAATCAACTGAAGAGTATGGTTAACAATCATGCTTCTTAAAGATATAGTTTGGCAGATTTATTGAAGTGGGGTTGAATGAGGTCCATAGTCAGTGTTTTACCTACAGTCGATGGCAGTTTGCATGCTCTCAGTTTGGAGAGGCAGACAGGAGTACCGGCACAAACTAAACAATGCACTGCTGTGGATGGGGGCAGCAGAAAAACATGCTTTAGTTAGTGTGTTTGTTTTCAAATTATGTTTTTTTCCTGCCCACTTCAGCTTTAAACTGAAATAGTTTTTTTTCAGTGGCTAAGGTACGTTTTGCTGCTGCATTGCTTAGCTTTTGTGTCGGTACTCCTGCCTGCTTCCCCAAACTGGGGACGTGCCGACTACCATCTACTGTAAGTAATACACAGTCTGCGTTTAAGTACCTCATACACCCCACTTCAAAACATCTGAACTATCCCTTTAAAGTTGCTTGACGCTGAAAGTGCTTGAAGTTTAAAAAACTAGAAAACATTCATCTAAACCTTCATGCACCCACCACTCAGAATAACATATTATAATTTCTCATCCCATGTTGTCAGATACTGTCAATATTGTTTATCAAGCGATGTGGAGAAATCAGTTCCTGAGGACACCCTTTAGTGTTTAAATATGTAAAGAAAAAGTAATCGGAACACTTGTTATGGTAAGAAAATGTGCACGTACAAATGCAAACAACACAGTGCTGTTTGTACAATCTGCGCCTCAGGTAAAACAGTAAACAGACGTTTGAAAAAGGGTGAGGAGCTAGAGTACAGTGTAATGATGTTTCAGGTAGAGAGATGCCATGCAAAGAGATAGCATCAACACAGAGAGCTCCTTCTATTGCATTAGCTAAAGGTACTGATATCTTGATGGAAATAACTTCATTTTGGCCACTACCAGACACAGTAAATACAATTGCTAGCTGTTAGCGCAGCTGTGCAAGCCTGGTAACTGATGTAAAGTGACTCAGACACAGTCATGAATGGTGCTGGTGGCTGCGCCTGTGCGCTCTTGAATATGTTATCATCCCCTCTGTGCGGTGGAGCATATTAATAAAGCACCTTACAGTTACACCGTCTAAACAGACCGTAAATCACTGCCCATTAAACCCACAGAGGCAGCAACATGCTCGGCCCCTCACCGTGCTAGAGGCCACCAGTTTTTAACCGCCACAATTAACACATTAAACACTTCAATCCTGAACTGATGTGACACAATCAGCTAGCATAATGATTAATTAATGGCTGGTGTAAAGTGTGGGCCAGCCCTAGAAATCCAAAACAAGGGAAAGTTAATCAGGCTAATTGTCTGAAACCATCTTCATTAACATAATATTGCCACTGAGGATCGCATAATGAGGGTAATTACCCTGTCTTTTCTTCTTTCTTTCCTTTTTTTGTTTAAAATATGCTCACTTTGATCGGATCAGACATTCTGAACTTGCAGTACAATATAACAAAATACAAACCCTACATAGCAAAAGGCACTCGGTAAAATTTTTTTAGGTTTGAGCTGAATTAAGAGTTTTTTGCATGTGCACACTTGTAACTTAAGAATGCTTCCTCGCCATGTTGTGATGGCTGTCCTCTTCATGGACTCACACACACACTCAGTCAGTTGCTGAGTGTGATGCTGTGAATGGTGTTTGCTGGGATTTTGGCATCTGCTTCATCCCCGCTGATCCTGAAGATCACAGAGGTGTTGGAGGGGATGGTGGTGGTGGCGTTTAAGGATTTACCCAGCCAACCCTGAGATCCACGCTTGTACATTTTAACTGTTACCTGCAGAGAAGGTCAAAGAGAAGTAAGATGATTAGTAAGTTGTTTAGACAGAAGTGGCTAAAAACAAGATGCTGTTCTTGGATATTTGGGGTCTGAGGTCTTGACCCTGACTGTGACCTCGTGGCTTCTGCCTGGAGCGAAACAGACGCTCATGACTTTCACATTTGACCTCCACATGAACAAGCTGTTGCTTATTCTGTGGGCTTGTAGACTGAATACCCAGTATGAATGTATTGATTCTGGTGTGCTCAACGAGGGGACAAATAATACTTAATGCAAAAAAGATCCTCCCAACGAACCATTTAGTCATCAAACGAAACGGCCTTCAAATAAATAAAAAACAGAAAAATGTTCCATAACTCAGCTAAAACACTGTGCAACTCTTTCGGCAGAATGATCCAAACGGCAGTGTTGGGACTCGTCATATGTGCCAAATGAATTGGTCATTCATTTGGACATCCATCCATGTGACTAAACAAA
>CAFUXE010000867.1:246540-257096 GCA_903364295.1 Serranus cabrilla | reverse complement strand
CAGTATGAAACAGAATAAATATTAAATTAACCTTGTTCTCACTGTGAGCTTTTTTAATTCCCCTCTACATCTTGAATGGAGTCATACCTCTCTTGATTTTATGTAGGTTGTAGGGCATAATACGCTTTAACACTACATCAAAACTGCCTGTTATGTTTGAGCCTGACAATGGGAGCCTTAACTAGATTTAGACATGCAGGTAATTGAACCACATCCATTTCAAAAAGAATGCCTCGCCGCATCTCTTGTTTGGCTGCATTTACAGGGGATAACAGAATATTACAGTGCCTTTTCACAGTTCCATTTTCTTTCACTTTAGCATTAGGCAATTTTTCAATTATTATTTTTTTCCATGTTCTTTCATCCCCGGCTCTCCATAATGCCTGGGCCTTTTAGTTAATGGTAGCGACAGTCAGAGCCCAGTATATCGGCCCTTGTCCATTTTGCAGGTCATTGTGGAAGCCCAATAGGCCTTTTATTACGCCGACATCAAAAGGCAGATAAGCATTAGAGGTGGGGAGAATACCCTGCACTAGATATGTTCCCTCTTTCCTTTGTCTGCTATTGAAAGTGATCATTTTAATAGTGAAGAGGTTGGTGAGCTTTGGGGCTGATGGGAAGTGCGACACCCCTGACAGCCTACGAATATGAGCAAGTCGATAACACAACACGAGCGCACAGCACACCCTCAACACCTGCACACTCTTGCTGCTAACCTAATTATCTGCAACAAAGGCTACCGCGATTTCAGACACACATTTTTCCGCCATTTACTTACTTATTACTGTGCATTAAAACAGCGAGAAAGAGAGAAAAAAATGGAACAATTGTGTCTTATATTGCAGCCTTGGCTGGATGCCACATGGCTTGTATTACAATAGCTTCAGACACTTCAGAATGAGTGTCTATTAATTTGGGATGCATGAAAAAATAGCTTCATGACAGCTGGTGGCGGAGAGGCACATAAACCAACACAAAGAAAGCAGAGAGGAATTATTCTAACGAATCACAGCCAAACTTAATAGTTAGTTATCAGCAATTAGCTAATTTAATGGAACTAAAGGTGAATACGGACACAAAACTACTTCTGAATTGTATTCAAACCAACACAAAAGTAAAATAAACGCCTCGCTTCATATAGAAAGAGCAGCTCGAGAGGCTGCCTATGTGGGAAAGCTTTTAAAGAGCGCTATTACGGCTGCACAATCCTCTAAATGTTATTTTAATTCAAGAAAATATTCCGAAATTTGCATCTAAATATGCGTAGTAAAGATCATGCTGATTGACGAATGGCAGAATATGGTATTTTAAGAGAATATTAAAATCCCTGTCTGAGAATATTATGTTTTTGTGTGAGGATTAATTGTGCTAAATTTAATTTATCGCAATTAAAATGTATCATAGATATATCATGCACTAATATGGAAACTTTCAGAATATAATGCAGGAAAAATATACTTTCAAAATGGTTTCATGACACAGTTTGTGCAGCAGTCTTAACCCTATAGTGTCATTCAACAGAGGACAAGAACTTAGAGTCACTGAGGTAAAATACAGCTGGAGTCAAATAATGTAACAGCCATCTTTCTCGTGGTTCAAACTATAAACCACAACAAAAATGACAATTGCCTGTTTTATATTATTACACATATAAATGAAAAGTAGGCCTAACATTTGCATTTTGGAATATAAAACAGCAAAGAAACAGCAAACAATAAAAGCTGTTATGTAGATATCAGAATTTTTTAAATCCCAAGTATTTGTATCAGCATTGGCCCAAAAAATCTATCCACCCCTCGTTTGAACCAAAACATAAAATGCTTCACATTTAAAATGTGTAAGAACAAAATGACGCATTTACGAAGCAGAAAAGCTCCAGAGAAATACAGTTTGATTTAAAATCAAAACCGGTTTGATGAATTGTTGCATTGACCGCGTTTCGCCGCACACAGGAAGGAAGCGTGCAGCTATCTTTGGCATAAACTCAAAGAGGGGAGTTCTGTGTGGTCTAGACAACCTGCCTGCCAGCTGTTGTTCAGCAGAGATACAGGAACTGTCACTGCACGTTACCCTCACAGCCACTTGAGGGAAGTGTCTGAGGGTAAAGACGATACTGTGTTTAAATAACGGCAAAAAGAACCTGCTGACATAAAAAAAAAAAGTTATGTAGCAGATCACACCTGCATAACCTTCGACAAGCCGATCGATCGATACTTACTAAAAATAATGTCTCACTTTTGCTTGTGAATTGCCTACAAGTGTTTGAGAATCATCACTATTTCAAGCACAAACAGGCCTGAATGTGTGTGTGTGTTAAACACTTAAGGGTGAGGACAGGACCCTTGGGGCTAAGGTTGGGTGTCACACAAAGGGCTAAGAGCTCACCTAACGGTGTCTACCCCTGATCTGCCTCTCACTTTCCGCGTCGGGGGAGCGCTGTGAATGACATCAGTCCTCACATTTCAACGAGACAAACTCCATCTTCTTATTTACCGTCTGCTAATAGTCATAAATCCTGCCCCTGGTTCAGGGTTCACCTTTTAAACTCAAGTTGACAGCTCGTTCTAACACCTCCTTACAAACAGCTGATAGCCATCTCACTGGTTTCCTTATCTCCTACCTGTAGGGATGTTTACGGCACAGATTCCCCGCCAGTTTGGTGTTGTGATGATTGAGAAATTACTTATTATAATTAGAAAATAAAAGACTAATAGATCATCTAATTGTTTGAGTGTAAATATGATGATTTGTGATCTGACAGGTTTGGATAATGTGAGGAACTGTGTAATTGGGTAGGGACGTGTCACCACCTGCGTGTATTGCCATTCACAAAGTTCAGATTCTTCTCCTGATAAAGTCAAAGAATCCCAGCGGGGTATCAGTCAGTAGGAGCTGTTACCTGGAGCCATGGGTGCCGTGTTTCAGGTGAACTCTGAGTGAGCGTAACGCCACACCAGCTTCAGACGACGGGCTCTTTGTTCCACGCCGTGTCTCAGCAGACACAGACGGGGAGGAACACTGAGTAACACACCTCTGGCGCAAGCAAACATCTTTGTCGACGAGCCAAATGTGATGGAAAAGGACCAAAAGTGGTTTGCCGTCATTTTGGATGGATTTAACAAGGCAATTAGGTAAACACGCTGCGGCTTGGCTCGCTGGGTGAATAAATTACAACCTGCTGAGAGAGGTGTGAATCACCGAATTATCAGCAACACCATTCAGCTGACCGTTCCTCGAACTGGTGATACAATTCAACAATTTATAGCCGAACCTATGGAACCATATAAGTGAAGCTGCTGTACAATCAATTAATCTGCAGGTAGTTTTTTTAATCAATTATGTTTTTAATAAATAAAGGAGTGCATCACAATTTTCAGATGCTTAAATTTGACCAAAAAAAATTACAGATATTAAGTTGTATAAGACGTTTGAGAATCCGGAACCAAATCTGGAAAGATTTAAAGGGACAGTTCACCCATTACAATCCAAAATACATATTTTTCCTCTTTCCTGTAGAACTATTTTTTTTGTGTAAGGAGTGTTGGAGATATCAGCTTTGTATGTATGTATTTTGGATTTTCTGGTGAACTGTCCCTTTAATTCAGTTAGCTATGTGTAACTTCCTTTTGACCAACTTATCTATTGATTAACAAAGCATGTCAGAAATGAATCCCCCGAGTGTTTTGAGGAATTACTACGATATTTCCTGCATGAAATACTCAAACATCATTGAACTCCAGATATGAAACATCCATTTAGATGCCTAAACTTTGCTTTGGTGACATTACCGTCGACGTCAATAACTAGGTTTGTCTAAAGTCATGAAGGCAAAACATGGCTGGTTAAGTTCTGAATAGCAACGTCTCTGCCTCAGCTAACAGGAAGCCATTAGACTCTCGGCAATAACCATTTACATCCATTCACCCGGCTCTGACTTTATTTCCATCCACATAAGTGCATTTTCTGCGAGAGGTTAAAATATGAATCCCCCTCCTTTTTCTCCTCAATGGGTCTGGTAGTCTGGCTGACTTGAGAGGGCACAATCTATGACTGATTTAATTTGCTCTTTACGAACATCTCTAACAGCATTACCCCCAGAGCATACACTGACTGCCCCCATCTGACTCCATTAACTCCCAAATCAGGTTTAAAGACCATATTGATGCCGTCCGTTATTAAGGGTGATTATCAAAACAACAGACAATGGGCCAAAGTGTCTGTTAACTAGTTTATCCGTAATTTCACATAACTGTAACAGATGGCAGGGCTGTCAATTACATACTGTATCTGCTGCACACAGTGGCCACACACTGTCTGGATATGCAGCGTATTAACCTTCACATTAAAAGAACGATAGTCTGCTCACAGGTGGCCCGAGAGAAACAGACAGCACACAAAATAAGCTGCCATATAAAATATAGAAATTTGAGAAAACAGTGAGAGCCAAGCTGTCACGGTCTGTGTAATAATAATAATTTCCAAAAAAGAAATTCACAGATAAAAAATTCTAATGTCGCTGTTCAGTCCACTTCACCACCTTTATTCTCCTCAATTAACGAGAATGGCTTTTGAAACTGTAATTAAGTGTCTCTGCTCCACTCGGCCTCTTCATTATTCATGAATCCCTATTGATCATATCTTACAAGCTGTGCTGTGGGGATCACTGTAATATCCTGAATGCCCAAAACAAATAGCTGAGCTTCCCGAGTTCAAATTAAACATCTTGGCCAGTGACCAAAGAAAAGTTTCTGTTTAGATACTAAATCCAGTATTTGATGCTGAAATAATGCTTGAATCATTAATAGGAAAAATCTTGTGTGAAGCCTATTTAAATACCATTTGAAGGTCTAGTCAATAATTAAATATCATTTATTAACCTTGGGTGGAGCCATATTATTATTCTATGATTATATCATTATGGCTGCAACTTACATTTATTTAATTACAGATTAAACTGCACATTATGTCCTTATTTAGTCTATAAAATGTCAGAAAACAGGGAAAATGCTGATCCCAGTTTCCAAAGTGATGGGGATGCATGATATATATTGGACCAATACATTATTAATAATGGGAAATTCACATTATTATGTATTATTCAGATAGAATTAAATTCTTGCCGATAAATAGAGCCAATAATACGAAGCAATACAAATCCTCTAATACTGTGTTTATATTATTATATGCTCTTTGTCATGTATTTTATCTGCATGCTTGACAGATTTGTATTTGTATTAAGTATTTTATTTGAATTATTAGGCAATGCTCTATAAAACGCTCCATTAAAGCCAAAATATGTTTGTGAAGTTTTTTTTAATATACTTTACTAGAAAAAGTACCTTGATATAAAAACTATTCATGCATAACAGGATATAATGCCTGCAGTGTACAATCTAACAGGATGAACGTATAATAACGAGGGTATCACTGACTGACCTGCTATGTATATTGCACACGCTCATTCCACATTCAAAGAAATTATTTTGTAATGAATATTAATGGCTTGGAGCTTTATTTTAAACATGTATTCAAATTTACTGAAACTCAATCTCCACCTGTGTTAAGTAGGAATGTGTAAAACATGAACTCTAGCGGTTGATGTTTAACTAAATTAACAAAAGAGCGCTTGAAGAGCCCTCAAACATGACTGGTATTACATGCTGGGTGATGAATTTGGAGGAAACACATTGAGTCATCTTCAAATTGACAGATGCAGAATCTCTCCACGGGACTCTTCACTGTGGCTTAGTGCTCGAGTGAAAAAATAGATTTTTACCAAGTTTAATCACACGCTATTACAAGGCTGCTTTTATCATTGCCTTCCACTGTGTAAGTGCTGGTGTCTTCACTAGTTCATTACAGACACTTGTGATTCTGCAGCACCCTTCTCATGTGTAATTGCATGGTTAGCTTTCCTCTGCAGCTTCCTACACACACTCTGCTGCAAATTATTTCCAATTCCAGCTTCTTTTTCGAGAGCGACGCTGCAATTACAGAAATCTGAACGTCCTGGTAATTTCCCCACAATTTTTTCATTTTTGTTGAAAATTGCAACGGGGAGATCTTTTGTTTCTGGAAAAATCTTCAGAATGATTTTCTTTTAAACAGAAATCATCCTTCGACTGAGCGTAGTTGGGCACTTGATGAACACTGAACTTTATAATCTGATAAATTGCACTTTCATGGCAACAACTTTTAAGTATCTTTATCTTTGTTGGTGTTTAGTAACTGAAAATACACACCTGTGCTGTTTTTCTGGCCCAAAAGCATGCACTCACAGGCTTTCAGAGCAATGACAGGCATTGCCATGTTCTTATATTGTCAACAAACATTTTATACAGCATAGATAGCACTCTGTGAATTACCATTATAAATGCTTTTTACTCAATAACAATAGGCAATGCATATATTTCCTTTTAATGGCTAAATACCTTTTTTCCCTACATAAAAAGAGACCAAAAAGCTGCAGTGGCTGACAATATTATCTATTTAGACAGCAGAATTTGCAGGCTTTGTAAATGGCCAGCTCCTGGCCTTTTGTGTGCCTCCATTCATTATCACCACAAAGCAGTTGATGTCTCCCCTCTCTGCCTTTCTGTGCTAAGCACCAGACTGTCCATTACAGGCCTGTGACGCGTGCAGCCTGGGAGATGGCCAAACAGAGAGGAATGTTAGCGAGGAGTTAAATTAACAAGCTACATCCAGTTGGAATCTGTAGCCGGTCAGAAAGACAAGATGTATCTGAGGTAACCGAGGCCTGAATTATTTGTGAGCTGAGATGTTGTCAGTGAATTTGCAGCCTTTTCGCCTGGTGTCTTTTCTTCTATTAATCAGCTGACAGGGTGGAGTAGTCAAGTTACATTCGTAGGAACTCAATTGTTGTTTTTCAGCTATGCAATTAGTGGACACTCTATATGCTGACGGTGAGTAAGGAGGCTGTTTTTTTTTTCCTCCTGAATTAACAGGATTATATAAACTGCTACAAAGACCTCACGAAACAGTCAAATTTCTGAGCGGGAGACGACATGAAGATGAACAACATAAGTAACCTGCACTTTAAATTATGACATGAATAGATCTTTAGCTCTTTCTCCGTCTTCCTAACACACACACACACATGTGCACACGCGGAACGTAATTACCCCTCAATCCATACAAATTGAATGAAGCCAGAACCGCGGTCTAAGAATATAGACCATAATTAATAAATTACAGCCACTCTACTCAATCATTCTCCACTTTGGGGACATGCAGACATCCCATTCTCCACAGAATAATTGACTGAGCCTGCAGAAAACACACCTAGTTCCCTCCACGGTGGCTTTGTGGATGCATCTGGTGCCACTTCTTACAAGCAAACAGATGCCCGAGTGAAACTGTGGCTCATATCGCAGATCTTCTGTCCTCTGTGTTTACAAGTAACAAATCAAAAGCACGCATTATTTCTGGGCTCTGAAAATACGCCTGGGGGAGCTATCAAGTTTCGCTGCCACCCCCAAAGCTTCCCCTCGCAGCTGCTGCACACGAGCAAAGATCTTTGCTCTTTCTGAGAACAGAGGAGGTGACGCTGTCATGAAGTCCAAAGCAGCAGTAGGGAAATTTCAAATGGAAAAATCTATATTTCCTGGTTGTTACCGGGGCTGAATGCTTGGAATCTGATAATGGGAAACAAATATGTATCACTGTCTATTGTGCTTGAACAGTGGGATAAAACAGATCCCTTATTTACCACATAGTCCAGTTTCTTTGTGAAATAAGGGGAGGGGGTTCGTCCCACACTGCCTCCATTTACAAATCTTTGAAAATAATATATTTTGTTGTCGCCGTGTGTGTCCCCTTGGGCGAGGAAAAGGCCCGCTGGAGACTGTCTAATGATTGTTGGGTCATGTATCAAATACACAGCAGCTGGAGGCGAGAGGGGAGAGTACATACAGTCTGGATGCTCGGGGTGGGGGGTGTGAACTGAAGGCTGAGTGGAGTCTGTAAGGAAAGCCCAGGCTGAGTGTTTGTGTGGGTGTGACATCTGTAATGGATGCTGACCAGGGGTCGCACCCACTGGACCTTAAGAACCCCGACCTTTGTCTGTCTAACAATTACTTCATTCGACTAATTTTCTCTAAGGAGCTCCAGCGCTTAGTGAAGACATTTAATTTGTGAAGGATTTTAGCTGAAATAAATCTTGTAAATTTATTAAGATTTCTCTCCATGTCACCTAATTAACATGTCACATCATTATCCTGCAATAACATAAACAACAACAGTCCAAAACATCAACTGATCTGATTATGTGAAAAAAAACTCAAATGACGCTTATTCACACTCAGTGACGGTGCAATTGCCTTGATTCAATCAAGTGAGCTAATGAGTGTCTTGCAGGCAGGCGGAGTGACTTACCTCCATAAAAAACAGTAATTAACACTGGAAGTGTTGATTGGAAATGATTTAAGAGTGCACACTAGAGTAAAGGTACACAAACAGCTTTTTAAAAGCCTCATTCAGCTTTTTCTAGACTGTGAATAAAGGACCATAATAAGTCTAATTACTCGGATCTATGTAAATCCTGAGATTTTTTTTTAATTGAATGTCTCTTGACCCAAATTTTATTGTAATCACTTGCGCATACAGTATCATCCTGGTATTTCTTTTTAATTAAAATGGCCCTAATTGTTTTCAAATAGCTTTAATGTTTTGCAGTCTTCAGCCTAAATCCAACCTGTGTTTTTCCCAGAACAAGAGGGGAATGCCTGAAACCTGAGTGAGACAGAGTCATAAAGTACTACTGCCACCTGCTGGTCTTCTGCTTCATGTTGGGCTTTTTTCCTGCCTTGCTCTGTGAAGCAGTCGACACAGTGTCCGGCTCTTATTTACAGACCGTGTGTCCGGACTGACCTGAGGAACGTGTCCCAGCAGGGCCCACAGCGAATCAGCTGACAGGGTCTTGACTCGGGAAAACTCGAGCGTGTCTGTCTCCTGGCGGTTGAGAGCGATGTACTGGCAGCCCTGGTAGTCTCCTCTCAGCTGCTCGCCACAGTGCAGCCGCACCAGATCCCACGTCCCCACCCTCCTCAGGACCTCCCGCACTGACTCCATCTGCCTGTACGACAGATGACCTGCAAAAAAAGTTAGAAAGTTGAGGTAAGTAGTAACGTAGTAATCATTTAACAATGTTAAGTCATTACAATGTCAAGTCAAGGTGTTTATTTCAGTCATTTTCAGTGTGTACAACTGAAATACACAAAGAAAAATCCTAATAACTAAAAAATAATAAGTATTTACTTTATAAATAGTGACACTTTTTTGGATAGGGGGCTTAAAGAAGTGCTAACATGGAGCATTTCAAGGTGAATACATGCACTTTTTAGACAGACAGTATAAGAATAATGTATTTTTTGAGCAATAAAGCATGTAAACATGTTCTAGAAGACATCAAAAATGGAAAATGAACATCACATTTTTTATACACCTCTCACCCGAGAGCCAGGAGGGAGTCAGGGCATCTGATATCCAGGCCATGTAGCCCTCCCTGAAAGACTTGAGGAAGTCGTCTATCTGGCTGTGGGAGACCAGCTCCCTCCTCTTCCTCAGCTCCTCGTCCAGCTCACAGTCCGCAGAGAGGAAGATGACCCTGGGGAAGAAGAGGCTCTGGCGCACGGACACTCCACTCCTCTTCAAATGGCCACATAAGCTCGCCGTCTTGGTCTACAGGAGAGGAAATAAGGGAATTAGCTTTGAATCATTTAGTGTATAAAATGTCAATCCAACCCTTTAAAACATCAGAATCACACAATAATACAAACAAACTAACACAGTAAGGGAGTGGTGGACGAGCATGTTCTGCAAGGGTTTTAACTTTATTATTTAATTAATTTTATTTATTTTTCAGTTAAATTTGACCTAATTTTCCAGACTTGGTTTTCTTATTTTATTTTAGTTAGTTTTGTAACAAGACAATATTGTTTTTATTTCAGTTGACCAAAATGTTTTCCACACCTGGTTTTAGTTTAAATTCACATATAACAGCCTTGTCTAACCTTGGATGCCTCTGTGTTTAACGGTTACATAATGACCCAAAAGACACACAAATGCAGATTTCCACTATTCAATTTTCCACTTTAAGAAATTATCCAACTTTAAATTGGCACAGGCGGTTGAGCTGCGTCTTCTTTGTGTAGATTAATTAAGTTAATACGTCCAATTCAAGCAGAACTATTTAAATAATGCAGTGTGTGTTTGCCATCAGACTCTTCTGTCAAGCTCCCGGTCCAAATTGAGCGTCTATAGAGATGGAAATGAATGACTCCTAACAGAGCCAGGCACATAAGGTGACAGCTGTGTTTAGGCACCTGCCTGCTTTCACCCTCCCCCTCTGAACATAATTATGGCCTTTCAAATGAAGAGCGACCACTCGGGAAGTTTTGGAAGCCCGGCTGTAGTGTTTGAAATTTCCATATAAATTGTTCGGATGACTCAGAATCTCTTAACCCGGCTGGAGTTCGGATGAAAACAATGTCCTGGACAATTGATTGGACCTTGGACTCAAGTGTGCCAGACAGTTT
>CAFUXE010000867.1:218013-246399 GCA_903364295.1 Serranus cabrilla | reverse complement strand
TGATATAAAACATTATTTGGACAGCATTAACTGACTAAAATATAGCAACATTTTGAAATAAATACCACACCTCATAAGGAAAATACTTAATGTGGTGATATTGGTGCTTTTTGTAACAAACCATCACCAATTTCATTATTCCCTATTCACTATATAATGCACTACATAGTGAATAAGCCATTTTGTAGTGGTGTCCGAATTCGGAGTGAGCATCGCTATACCCTATATAGTGCACTACATATCTCCCATAATGCATTGTGAAATTTAGGGAGCAGCCGCTGTTCACTAGACGGACAATATTGACCGTCATGCAATGCGGTTTGAGAGAGAGACGGCGGACGGGCGCGGACGGGACTGTGACAGACAATTGAATTTTGAAATAGATATTTTTTTTTTATTGTTTTGTGGACTTGTAATTTGTTTAAAGTCCGTTATGAATAAATTCTGTCAAAGGGAAAACCCCCGTTATTGCGATTTTACCGGCCGGCTTTAAGCTCACGTATTAACTGCCCGACGGCCGACGGCGATGTGACGTCATGTTGTGCGACCGGCCCGGCAGCGATTAGTGTCCGAAACCGTCTTAACTTGAGTCCACAATCTGCTGCTCACTATATATTGGATAGGGAGTAGGGAATGAGTGAATGATTTCGGACACAACCGAGGAAATAATGCAGTTAAAGATGGCTGACTTAGTTTAGCTGCTTTAGTCTGAGTGTGCTGGCTGTTACATTAGTATTATGTCAGCTCATTGGGGTTATTACCAACACCTGTGCTCATCCTCATCTGACAGACAACTTACTGCTGTGGAAAAGGTCTGTTGGTACTAAAGTTGTTGAAATAATCACTAAATCGATACAATTTTTAGATACCATGAGTTAAAAATTATATAATCTCTGTTAATTACACATTTGAGAGCTTTAAAAGTACCAAAGCTATTTAAAAACCCAGGGCTGCACAGGCGAAACAATGGGTAAGAAAACTTTTTCTGGCTAGGACTTTTTTTGCCATGGTATCGAATAAGGTATATTGTAGATTTTTTAAATATTAGTATATTATCAAAGCTTAAATTCTGGTATCGTGAATCACTGCTCACTTAAAATGTACCTCAGCCTTAAAGACCTGGAAAAAAAGCTAAATATAAGCTATATCTCAATATTACAAAAAAAAGAGTTCAGATAATATTGACTCCTGTCCAATAACATCAGTATTATAGTGATTTATTGTGCAGATTCATCATGAAATGCCGTTTTATTCCAGATACCAACCTGTGAGGACAACAATGTTGATGTCATCTTTGGTGGTCTTGAACTGGTCGGGGATACGCAGATTGCAGTAAACATCCTCCTTTCTCAGCCCGGTGAGTTTCCTAAAAAAAAGAAAAGAATAGAAAAAGCAATTAGGTATTTTGTGTAAAAGAATGTGTTGGATGACAAGCAGACAAACAGTCATTTGGAGTTTTGTTTCTGTTTTTTCTCTTAGTTAGACAATATATCTTTAGCTCTTTAGCCGCTAAATGCCCCGCTTTGTTGACCCGCTTTATCTGTTTGCTGTTTAAACTGTGCAGGTGGTTCACAGCAAGTTTATCAGAGCTTTTTCAGAGAAAACAGCTAATGAGAGCACAACAGTAAAGTGGAGACTGAATGAAGCTAAAACACTGTAGAGCTCAGAGGAACTGCAGAGTTAGCTGATATACTTCTTACCTGACTTGTTGTATGAAGTCGGGTAGTGTCGGTGTTTGATGTGAGCTCTGGCCTCGGGCACTTTCTGGAGCTTTGGAGCTGAGGTTAAACTGGGTAAACGGGTATCCAAGCTGAGGCATTCTAGTATTTATCTGAGAAAACAAACAAGGCCAGATTGTCTGAGAACGCAGTTTGATTCAGATACAGTACAGATACAAAGTACTTTTGCTACTTTAAACTTCTACTCAACTATATTTCTGAGTGAAATGCATTTTTCACTCCACCATATTTGTCTGAATGCTTTAGTTTCTGGCTGATACAGTAATAAGTTACTAATCTACTGAGTAGTACACAAAGTTGACATTATTTCAAGCCATTTGCTCCAATTCACAAACAAGTCACAAGTCCTTTTGTCTTGGCCAAATCAAGTCAAGTCACAGGTTGTGCCAAGTCAATTAATGTTCTTAGTTAAGTCACAAAAAAACACAACTATTCAACTAATAACAGTCATGTATATTATTATATAATAATATAATGTGAACTAAGCTGCTTGATACTATACTTTTACTACACCATAATAAACCATAACCATGTTTATTTTCTATATATTTATATATATTTTCAATATTTTATTTTGGGCTATATATGTAGGATTGCATGTGATTAGGATTATGATGTACATTTTGCTGATAATACTTAAACAGTAACAACAGAAACATTGAACATTTTTACCTTAAGTAAAGTAACTGAGTACACCTTGTACCACTACACATAGCGTCAGATGTTTGGCTTCTCTCAGTTACACACTGCAGTACTGTTAAAATGAAGTCAACATGGTGTTTAGCCTTCATAAAACCTGTTTTTTTCTGGCCTAATCCAGTTATTAACTAAGCTAATTCTGTGTAAAAACGCTATTTCCGTTGCTTCAGCATTGTTGAAAGCATGCTAGCTGCTACATTCCGGCTGCACAGCTTTGTTGACTGTACTTGAACTTGAGGACCCTGTGGAGAGAACAAAGAGCAACAGACAGGACTGACATGAGCTCTGCAACAACAACAATACATACTGATGAAGTCTCGCGCTGTTCAAAGAGCCGTTCAAGAGCAAAGAATGAGGGGCTTCAGCTCGACATTTTCCTGGCGTTAGGGTCTCTTTCCAAATGCTGAGCAATGAAACTCTATCCAGGAAAGCTGTTTCACAATTTCTCCGCCCCTCCTCCCTCCCCCTCCTCCTCTCCAGCAGCACTTCATGTGTTCCTGGAAGAAGTAAACAACAGACCACGTGCACCACCTGCAGCATCAGATTTCACCCACAGGGACGTGACGTCAGAGCACGTCACTCAGCCCTGCTGGGTTTGCATGGTGATGCATTTAGGGAACTATTCCTGTAACTTTCATGTGATGTTCAGGTGATGCCTTGGATGGGGATCCGCCTGACAAGCTGTGGTGGAGGAAATATACAGGTGGTGCCAGAAATACCGACGAGGAGCTGTGTAGAAATACTTGCTGGAGGAAAAAAATTACTGTGTATTAGAATAAAAATAGCCTATACTTAAAAATAGAAAGCACTCATTATGCAGAATGGCCCATTTCACAATCAGATGTTACATAACTTTTTTTGTTATTTCATTTTGTTGTTGTTATTGTAATGTTATACTGTTTATACTGTTTCATACTGTTATTTTTATATTTGAATAGTGGGACTAATGATGTGGAAGATGGGGAAGCATTTACCTGTTAAGATAAAAAAAAATACTTAAAAAAATATTTGGATTTTCATGATGAAGTAAAATAAAATAAATAAATAAAATGCCCTAGCTGCCGTCAGTTAGTTAACGTCACGTGATGACCTGCGGCAGATGAAAGGTCATGTGACGTTGGCCTCGGTTTTACTCACGTGCAGTGGAAGACCATTTAAATGGTGAGTTCAACACGTTAGATTTATGATGTTTTTAGCGTCACGCAGCGTCATTGTGCAACGTTAAGTGCTCTATGCTTGGTTTGTTTTGGGCGGCGGTGTCTGTCTGTCTGTCTGTCTGGCCAACAGAGGGCACTGTGGGGTGAAGTCTGCCATCTCTGATTGCCTTGTTTGTTATGTTACTGCTGAGTCTGCAGAACTCTGAATCATGGTTGTTCAGTCACCTGTTGATTTGTGTGAGTTACAAGAGTCTGTGCAGGTCTGAGGACTTTCCTGGATTTTACTAAAGTTACCATGTGTTTAAAACCGGAACTTAGACTTTTTTCACGTGGAGGCTGCATATGCTTTCAAACCACAGAAATGAACTAATCAGCCCTTTTTTATATATATATATATAACTACAATCTTTTTCATATAGAATAATTAACATAATGTTTTCCTTTTTTTTATTCGAGGATAGAATATGAGTTATTGTATGAGCTATATATCTGATCGTGTCCTCATATCTGATCTATTTGAGCTTCCTAAAACAACCAGCACAGGGACTGAAAGATACATATTGATAGCATGGTATTGATATTTTTCCGTCTGGCCTTAAAATAGACACATGGAGTCATTTAAAGAGCTGTTAGTTCAACACTGAGGTATGGTTATATTAGATTTAATGTATAAATTGGACTAATTCTAAGGTGCATATAAAGTTATGATATAGTTTTGTGAGATGAAGGCAAAATTAGGGAATAAAATGTTACTTACAGTGTAAAGAGCGGACCTATCACAACAGAAGTTTAGTTGACTGAAAATAATAACTTTTCATAGCATATGTGAGGACACCAATGAAATGTACCGTCTATTGTTATTTCCCCCTCTGAGCTCGCAGATAGTCTACATAAGGATTTGCTCGCACATCCAGAAGGATTCTCACATCCTGCATGAGCCTACAGAGAGGATATTACAAAAGTGATGAAGAATATTTAATTCAGCAGTAAATACACACAGAATATCTCAATGTGGTGATAAACAATATCCGGATAGCACAAAATACCATGAAAGAGCTTAATATCAAGAGCAGATAGCCAAATCAGCTCATATGGGCTCAATGGAAGCCAATAAACAGAGGCACTCTGCCTCTCCTGACCTTCACTTCTGGTCGAGATCGGGGCGATAAAGCAGGCGCAACCTCAATAAAACCCGTACAATGGGGTAAAATAAATAGATATTAAATTAAAGCAGAGGCAATACTGGCTGAACTGCCGCAGGAATTCGAGAACAAAAGCTTCTTTGTGCAGTTTAATATTGTCTACAATCACCGCCTCGTGATACATTTCCAATCATTTTCATCTCTTGCCGCCACGTATCAACACATATAATCATCTTGTATTGGAACTTGCAAATGACTCGTGTGTGTGAGCAGCCACGTTTAGATATTAAATGCGCCTCGTGCTCCTAGTTTGGCCTTTTCGGTTGGAGTTAATATCAAATTCATAATCTGTCTCATCTCCGACTGTCCGCCGGGGACGGAGAGTTTCTGGTGTCAAACATTGTCGTGAGTGCAGGTTTGTCTTGCACAAACTTTACCTCGGCCGCATGTTGTGTTCTCACCGAATACTCTGAGGAATATTTTGCAGAATGAATAAGCAAATGCTTCTTTTGGTGCCATTGTACACAGTGCTGCTGCAAGACCCATGTTGCTATCTTCAGTCTTTTGTCCTCTTCAGGTCCTTGCATGCTTCAAGTGCTTCCTGAAGCCTCGCGTTAACGCCATGTTCACCTAATGCACCTGAAGAGCTCCGCTGAGGGTTTTCAGGTCCCCCTCTGAAGTGTAATTAGACATCAGAGTTCATACTTAGGGGGGCTTAGCTGCTATCGTATAGAGAGCTTAGTAACCTTAGAAAGAAAATCTGGAGACTGATAGTAGTGTGAATTTCATGTATTTGTACAAGCAGATGATATTCAGTTTCTAATGCAGTAAAAAAAAGAGAGAGATAATTTTTCACGCTGACAATATTTCCATTTTCAGTCTCTCAAATCAAATATCTCATTTGCAGAAGTAATGGCGACATGACACCGCTGATGCTCTGCTCACTAATTTTTGCTCGTTTCCTTTGAATTATTAATACGAGAGATTCTCCATATGCTCTCAGAGGATTCTTGTCCATTCCTTTCGGAGAGAATTAGCATTTTACAGTGAAGAGTATAAAGAGCTTAACTGCCCCAATCAAACCGGGTGATTTAAATCCTGTCTAATCAAGATGTTTAATAGGGGTTGCAGCTGGATGACCTGAAGTAAATGGTCTGAAAATGTTCCTGGGTCTCAATCACCTGTGTAATTACGGCCATTTCACCTGAAAAGGCATGGGAGCTTTGCAAAAAAAAAGCTCTTTAAAATGCAGCTTTTTTTGCAATGTGGCTGAATGCAAAATTACTAACAAAATAGAGGAACTAATAACGCCAACGATTTAATAAACTCGGTCAAACCTGGGCTCAAAAATGAAGCGTGAAAAACAGTTTGGTATCGACCCCGGAGAGGCTCCTTTGTGACTGGCCTGCCTCGGTAATTAGTTATGCCATATGAAGAGGTAATTTGTATGCTAAAGTTTAATTGTTCAATTATCCCTGGATGTGAGAGGAGGCCTTGATGCCATTTCATCGTGTTTGGAAATAGTGTTGAACCCCTCATGCCACATATTGTAATAGTTGGCAATTACAGCGAGAGCCCTCTAACTAAGTTGATTGATGCAGGCTGGCCCTGCTGAAAAGCCTCTGCTACCTGCCGGGTGCAGTCGTTGGCAGTGAAGAGTGGGTCCATTCAGCCTGCAGAGCTGAACCAGCCGGCTCTCACTGGGGGAAAGGACCTCAACTAGCTGCTGACAGACAGCGTAAACACCAACCGTATAAGTACTGAGCAGGACAACATGTTAAAACAACATTATTACAAAAAAAACTAGAGAAGCTATGATAAGCATTTGTTGTAGGAAATAAGCTTACTTCTGTTTGAGAAACTAGTTCACAAGTACAGTGATTATCAGCACTTTTCATGATGTGCTGGATGCAGTTTCAGACATTTTACTGCCTGATAGAAGATTTTGGCCGTGTCGCTCTAACCCACTGTGAGCTGGCTTTCTCTGGATGCTCTGCAGAGACTTCTGAGCCGCTGTACGACCTGCAGAGAGTTTTAAACCTCGATTTGTTGGTTTATTCTCCTGTACTGCAGTCCAACACTCCGCCCAGCGTTGTGCACTGCCTCAAGGTCACAGCTTCTGTTATACAAACGGCAGACTGTGTCGGCACAAAGCCAATAAATCAAATAGATTTTAGAATTTGGAGACCATTTGTTGACCTTTTATTGGCACAGTGTCATATTAATCTGCATCCAGAGGGCCTCTGACCCGTCTGGGAGCCTTTTTATTTAGTTCTGTTTGTGTTTTAGTTCGCTTGGTGTTTATATTTTATATTTTATTTTTCATATGTTGTCATTTTAGAATTTTAAACTGTCTATAAATAAGTAGTTAGTATTCAAAAATAAAGGCCAACAAAAAATATATTATTGTTTTGTAAAAGAAATCACTGTCAATGTCAAACAAATATATATATTTTTTATTTGAAATATTTCCTTAGTAATGTAAATCAGATATAGGTCCTCCAGTCACAAATGATATTAAACTCAATGACAATAATAACTTTGCTGTTAAATTGTCATTATATTTGGTGAAGAACAGATTATGACTTTTTAGGACTTGTTAACAGAAAGTTTAGGGTTTGAGACTTGACTGACTTGTGACTCTTCTAAAGGCTCTAAATCAATAAATACAACAACTATATAAGGAATTAAGAAGCTTAGTGTTGCCATCTACAGGCTGCTTTAAACAAGACAATAACAGGCATCTAGCATTGCATGTAGCAGTATTATAAAGTCATTAAAATGATAATATTATGAACAGTGCATGAGCCAAGTGTAATAAAGTACATTAACACTAAAGAAAGAAGAGATTTTCTGTCCTGATCAGTATGTTACATGTAATCTTGACTCTACAGGAAGTAGTAAGATATAAAAGTGTGTTTTGGATGTATGTGTAAAACATGTAATACATTTATCATGCAATTACAGTTACTGATGATGACCAGTGATTATGGTCCATTACATGCTTTTTAGGGGCCCAGATGGGAATTTGGGAGACAAAAGGGGCCCTTCGCTGTCACCCAGCAGCCTATTCAGGATTCTCATTAGCGTGCTAAATTGAACCATATGTGTCCAATTTGTAATTAGCTCCTACACAACGAGAGGTGACACATGGATGGAGAAGAGGTCGACTCCTCCGAAACAGCAGCAATCACAACACAGGAAGTGAGATTATTTGGCATTTTGTGACTCAATCACTCGTTTATAATCATATTTCTCTGTTTCATGTCAACACACAGAGGAAGGGAAGATAATTCATGAAAAGCTGAAGGCTGCAGTGAGTTTATGTACGCTTTACACAAATATACAGAGCTTCAAGACGCAATATGTAAAAAACCATTAAAGCTTACACACTAGCAATTAATTAACTGCGAAAAACAACATGAAGTGAATGTTTTCAGAGGACCACTTGAACTTTATGAACCCTTCCTGTTTTGGTTTGCATAATTCTTCATCCTGCAGAGAAAGCTACAGTTCACTAAACGCTATATCGGCCAAATAAGGATCAGCATCGGTGTCGGATATCACAAATCAGTCAGGCTGTAAAAGGATGTGCTAGTTTTAAGGGCCACAGGACATTTTTAGGGGTGAAAGACAGAAATGTTGGCGAAGGGTTTTAGGCACAAAGTTGGTATGCTTAACTTTTCCCGTTCTAAAGGAGATTCTCAGATTTAAGGTTAAATTAGCCAAAGTTGTGATGTTGTCGGACCTTTTTGTTGATTATGTAGACTGATAAATCAAAAATTAACCACCAGACTTCATTGAAATACTGGATATTTGGGCGATTCCCTAAAAAGCAACTGATTACTTAGAATTTCCAAGCTTTGTTTTGGGCATTTTTTAACTTTATTACCATGAAATACAGTGTATTTTTTATCCCGATCCAGATCCACAGACTTTTTCTTTATTATAATTATTTAAAGAAAATGATTTTGCAGCTTTGGTGGAGCTGCATTTCTTGTTTTGGAGTTATATAGTACTGTGTAGTTTTTATTCAGGAATGAAAAGCTTCTTCACTTGAACAACATCTGGCAGCGACAGACACTTTGATGAGTGATTTGTAAAACCAGAGGAATAACAACAGATATTTCCAGCTCTCCCCAAACAGAAAAAGCTCCTTTCATGTTGCTCCAACTTGGTCCTCACAATCTGAAACAAGGGTGCAATTGTGGTTGTCACCAAACAATGACATTTTTTCTTTCTTTCACTCTCTAAATTCCCCATATCATCTCTACACAGATGAGCAATTTGTCTGTCATGAGGTCTGGGGCATCGACCCACTCTGGGCCCATTTCCCTGACAACACTGTTATTAGCTGTAAGCCGAGCCAGCCGCAAATGAATCTGCCTACTGTTCAGAAGGCCGGGGCTCTTTTCAGCGATTAATTTGATAAATATATTAATTATGAATCTGGATGACAGTACAATCAGATTGTCAGGCTTCCAGACTTGGCCTTTGTGATAAGTCTGCTTTGAGACCGGGTCTCCTCGGGTTTCAGGAGCTGTCATCCCCGGGGCTCAGCCTCTTATCAGCGCCTGACCCATTCACTCGGTAATTTCCTGTGTGTTGTAATTAAATGGAGGCTTTCTGATTGCAAGTGACTCTCTTTAAGAGGTGCTTCTTGGGTTTCAGGTGATAGTGCTGTTCAATGGACTGGCTGTCTCCCCTGCTCTCTGCAGGGACTCGCAGCAGGACGTGTCTCTTTATCTGCTCAAATGTGGAAAGAACAGAATAAATCCTGTTTCAGGATCTGCTGTGTTTGTCCATCTCTGCATATTCCAACACACACATGAGTTAAACAAGTGTTTAATCGCTACAAATCTGAACAAATAAATAAAACATGTATTTTTATACGTGTTTAAATCTGCACAAATATAACCAGGTGAATAAATCCTCTGCTGGCTGCTGATGCTGGATTATGGACTTTACTGCAGCTGCTGATTCTGACCATCCGTCTCTGTTTGGATACTGTTAGGACCCGCAGACAGGCGTCCTGAGCCTGGCCCGGGGCGCAGCAGCAGGATTTATCAGT
This sequence comes from Serranus cabrilla, assembly GCA_903364295.1. NCBI lineage: Eukaryota > Metazoa > Chordata > Actinopteri > Perciformes > Serranidae > Serranus > Serranus cabrilla. Next base: position 236,591 of record CAFUXE010000867.1, on the reverse strand, counting down.
GTAGTCTGACAAATAGCTGCTGGAATAGTTAAAAAGTAAAGTGGGAATAATGCTCAAGGTGCTGCAGAACCAAGTACAGAGAAGTCCAAGTAGTTATCATAAGATATAACAAACAGATTCTTACAAAAAGTTAGTTTTTTACATATGTATGTATTCAAACAGATTGTTGTTTGTATTTTTTCTTCCCTTACATCTTAATTTTTTAAAATTCTGATCTACTAAGGCGGGTTAATTGTTGTCTATTTTTTGTGTATATTGTTGATTTCCTTGTTAAAAAAAATTAAATAAAAAATGTTAATTAAAAAGATAAAGTTTCAGTTACAGTGTTAGCTTGGATACATTTAGTTTACCTCATATATTTGAGTAAACTGGTAGCCTTAGAAATAAAAAAAAAAAGGGATGAAAACTAATTTAAAGGCTTGATTGGTTGACTTGTTATTCGAAGTTTATTGTGCTTAAAGCTAAATAGTTTGTTCTTTTATTGAATTTAGGAGAAATCTACAGGCGCAAATGGATCAAATTTAGTAAAATATACACCATCTTTCCACTATTCTGAAAGATAATGTGTTATGTTATGGGAGAAAAAAAGCCAAAAACCTCAAAATTGACCAGTGCAAGAAAATATGTTTATGCCTGTAGTGCCTCGCCTTAAAAAGAAATAATTTCAAATCTAAAATAGAAACGACTTTAGAGGGACACTTTGCAGATTTACTGAGTTTAATATTTCCTCTTTGAATTCACCTGTGGTAAGCCCTTCTCTAGGAGTGGGATCCAATGAAAGCGCGAATTAAAAAGCTGCGCTGCCTCTGGAAGCACAAAAGGTTTCCCTCTCCGGTATCACCGCGGCCTATAATTAAAATCATGTTTTTTTTTTCATACGGCCGGTGAGCGCCATTAATTCAGAGAGTGGGAGCCATTATGGAGCTTGTGGCTCCCGGGGTAGCACTAGGGAAGAGGTGGGGCAGTGGCTTTTCAACATTAATGGCCCCCGTGTGTGGCTGCCAGTAATCTGAACGAGCAGTGAAGTGGCTTCATCCAGCTGCAGGAGCAGGACGACGGCAGATTAGATGGAGTTTTGTCTTGGGGCCCTTATTTCTGACCTCTGACCTTTAAACAGTGGGCTCACCTTTACTTTGTCCATAAAATCAGAAGAAAATGTTCATTTAACTAACTTCCCAGAATCAGCAGCACCTTTATTTTAAAATGATTCAGTGACTTTGTGGAAGTGCAAATATTTGGACAGAAACTGGTTCAGCACCTTGTATTGCACGGGCAGGTTGGGATACAGGGGGCGGACATGCAAAAGGCCCATCTTTGTGTGGTTTCGCATCTCTTTGTAGTCATTTGTCACTTTTATAGTAATTATGCATCTTTCTGTAATTGTTTGTGTCTCTTTGTAGTCGGTTTGAGTCTCTTTCTAGTTTCTTTTGTCTTTGTGTGAATTTTGTATCTCGTAGTGGTTGTTTTGCCGGGTTTATAGTCATTATGCATCTTTCCGTAATTGTTTCGTGTCTCTTTGTCTGCAGTTTTGTCTTTTTGCAGTTGATTCGCACCTCTATGTAGTCGTTTTGTGTCGTAATTTTGAGTCTCTTTGTGGATGTGTAGCCACTTTTTGTAGTTTTTTGCATCTCTCATCTGGTTTTATGCATCTCTTGATCATTTTGTGGTAATTTAGAGTGTCTTTGTGATCGCTTTTTGTCACGGGTGTAGGTTGGAGAGCAGCACAAACACCAGATCAGAGTCCACAATCACTTTATTGCCCCCAATCGACCAAAACACAGTTCAACAAGGGTTTTTTGGCCGAGGATCGAACCCGGGTCCTCTGCTTGCCAGGCAATGGGCCGATCATTTTTACTCTTTGTTTTAATATTTTAACACTTTTTTGCAAGAGCTGACCCTTTTCATAACGATTGTGAGTCTCTTTGCAGCTGTTTTATATCTTTTTGTCTCACTTTATTATTAATTACATATTCTTTGTGGCTTTTTAAGCCTCTTCCTGGCTGATACGTCTCTTCCTTTGAGTGACACTTTGTGTCCGGTTGGCCCGTTTAGTAATTCCTCCGTGCTGTTATGTCTTGTAGAATAAAAAAAAGTAGCAATCTTTGAGCTTGTCAAGGCTGAAACCCCATTCTGTAGGGTCACCTCTTTCTTACATTTAAAGGTGTTAGATCATTCTTATATCCATGACAAGCAGGACATGCAATTTACAAATGCCACTCAACGAGACTATAAATAACATGAAAAATGACACATTAGATAAAAACAGCACTGACCTTGCTTTACCACAAGGAGGAAGCACTGACTTACATTTGCTGCAGTCGTAGTTTGTTGCTTATTCAGCTCATCAGAGGCTTTGAGGCTGATTGTAATACTGCAGTTTGTCACTAGAGGGCAGGAGTGCATGATGTAATGCCTGAGCTCAGTGAGTACAGGAGGTTTTTATGTATAATATGACTTGTATAAATCGTTTGGTGGTAAATCCCACATAGGTTTGTGTTTTGTTCAATCACATTCCTGCAGAAGTTTCCACACGGAGCCTTGAATCTATCATATAAAACTAACTGTTACCTTAATGGTTACATCAGTGCTGCTGGAGAGGCAACACCAGAGGTTAATTGCTGTCTCCTGCAAGTGAGGTAGAGCAGCTCCATGCAAACACAGTGAAAGAACAACAAATTACACTCATATTCATGTAATCACACTGATATAAAATTAATTCTCTGAAGCCAAAATCTGCTGTCATCCCCCTTGTTGCTTTCTCTTCATGCTGGCTATGATAAGCCGGAAATAAAGGAATAATTACGCATTAGCGTTTCTAATTAAGGATTCTCTCAAAGGTGAATGGAACGCTGATGAAAATTTTCTGGGATTTATTAAATTACTGTGAAATCAAATTAGGGGAGCGAATTAATCCGCACGGTGAATTAGATCAATGAATGTGACAATTGACTTTTCAATAGAAAGTAAAGGGATAAGGAGGCAGGAGTGAATGAAGCACGGACACAGAGAGGGTTTTTACACTCAGATGACTATCAGGGTTGGATGGCAGCAGCTCCTTTATAACTAAAGATGTCCATGTGGGCTACGTTTATGCAGTTAGGAGGGACATCCAGAGAAACTTCACATTATTATCATATTCCTTATCTCACAGAGGAGGGAAAGTGCCCTTGGCTGCTCGGTGCACATGGCTTTTATTCCTGCTCCTGCTCATTGATTTATCCTCTCAGTGATTCACCGCCTCCCACCGCTGTGTTTTCCAGGCATTCCCACATTACACCCAGAAAACACATCTATTTTGTGCAGTGATTCACAAATGAAACCCAGAAAAATCACATTTTCTTAAAAGCGTGCCATCACACTGTTTCCTGTTTCCAGTGCTGGAAAGTACAAATTGAAGGCACTTGTACTTTACTTGAGTATTTTCCATTTTATTCAACTTTATACTTCTACTCCACTACATTTAGCAGCAAATATTGTACTCTTTACTCCACTACATTTAGCTGACAGCTTTAGTTACTTTTCAGGTCGAGATTTAACTTAAAGAACATGTGATTAGACTTTCTTTTTTTTAATCAAGCCTCATAACAGTATATTAAGTAGTTAAATTTATACCTGTCTTTACAACACTGAAACATGAGCTGAACTCAAAAGATCTAAACCTTTTTCTATATACTCAAAATAACCATTTCTCTCCAATATTGTTCATAAATCTGTCTAAATCTGTGACAGTGAGATTATCCATCCCATCTCACAGGTGTGGCACATCAAGATGCTGATTAGACAGCATGATTAGTGCACAGGTGTGCAGGCTGGCTGCAATAAAAGGACACTCTGAAATGTGCAGTTTTATCACACAGCACAATGCCACAGATGTCGAAGTTTTGAGGGAGACGATGATGATAAAGATGCACTTTTTAAATTCAATATTTACACAAAACACACTTATTTGCTTTCTTGCAGAGAGTTTGATGAGAAGATGAGTATTATTCCTAAAAGAAAGGAGGACTAGTAGCAGAGGGGTCACGTTCTGTCTCCTCCTGGAGAAACAAACTCCACAGCTGTGGTGGATTGAAGTCATTAGCAGAATCATTCGCATCTCATGCAAAACAGTTTCCAGTTCACACAGAGCAGTTCCTGGAAGCCAGCAGTAATAAGCCCAAAGAAAGACAAAATATTCACTTTTCTTATTAAAATGATCAAAATAAACATATTTATTGTCAGTGGCGGTTCTACAGCGGGTCATTCAGGGGCCACTGCCTCCTGATGTCAAATTAATAATAATTTATTACAATGATATGTGCTGGTGCTATGGTCTTACCTAATCTTTGTTCAAAAATGTCTTATTGTACACTGTTTGTATTGTACATTTTTCTTTAAGTTTCATTGCACTAAAACAAGAAATCTCATTGTACAAAACAAAGAAAGCAACAGTCTTATTGTTGGTTAGTCTTGTTGTTTCAATCAATATGTTTTTATGTTCCAAATAAACTTATAAATTAGCTAAAATAAAAGTTTTGAAAGCCTAAATACCATAGCTGCTATTTTTTAATGTGCCCCTCTGATAAAAAAACTGGCCCCATAGTAAAATTAGTGAAGGACTGACACTGTTTATTGTTGCTTTATTCCTATCCAGCCTTTTTCTCAGTGAAAACCACTTCTCCGGAAAATGGTTTACATGTTTCAAATTTCTTATACGAAAAAAACAAAAAAAAGTCCAAATGACCTGAGAAATGTGCTGATCCAAACTAAAAGTTAAAGGTTAAGTGAATTTCTTATGGCAGTACCTACACAATATTCCAGGTGCCGGAAAAGAAAGGAAAATAAGTGCTGAAGAGGTTTTAGGTAAGATTTTGTAAAGTAAATATTTGACATTATCTCATAGTTTTACATGGCGTATCATCATTAAACAAAAACTTACATTAAGTTTCAAGTGCTGCTTCATTTCTACATCGTGATGTCAAGAATAATTAATGCGATAATGCTTTCCTGGACTTGAAGTTTGAGACATATTGAGTCAGACATGTTGAATAATTCTGCTCACCGGCCATTCGTTCCATTGCTCAATACAGAAAAATCTGGAGTCACAGCTGCTCTGATCATTGCAAGATGATCCATAGTTTCATGTGTTTTTGCTTTTATTCAGTCAATATTTTACGGTGAAGTCATAAAACTACAAAGCAAACATTTTTATTGTGGATCTCTGTTTAAATAATTGTTGTATTATAAATAACTATATGAGGCGCTCTACCGGAGGGAACAATAACTAATTATTCCTGAGCACATTTTATGGATTTATTTTGGATGCCTGCTTTTACGTTTCTGGCTTTAGGGCGTAAAACTGTTAATATTGATTAATAGTGATTATAAATCCTGGATTTAAAAAAAAATGGAGGGATTTTAACAAATATGTTTGCTGATCCATGCTTTTATGATTCACATTGTATTGGGTGCAAGTGGAGAAATTGCTTGTTAAAATTGATGGATAATTTTTTATTAGGGTCACATAAAGGTCAAAGTTCAAAGGCTTTCAGGCACTCGCTCCAGGCGCTCTATCTGAATTAAATGGCACGAGTCCAGACTGATTATTCATCATATCTGCTCTTTCATCATCCTTAGATTGTGCTGATTTATGGACACTAAGTGTGGGACAGTAGGTACAGCAGGTTTATTAGAAAACAGCTTTCTCCTTCACATGACTGCAATGTGATGTGTTTGAATGATTCTGGTGTCAGGAAGGGAGATTTTAATTCTGCACTCCAGTGTGAAGGAGAAATCTAATCAAGTCAGCTGCACTGGAGAAGATACAGTTTCAATACATTGAAAGCTTGTTCCCTGGAAACACGAGACACAATATAACCCTCCGCTGTACGGTTACTGAATCCAAAAAAACTCTGCAGCTTCACAGTCAGCGCGACACTTTGCTGGAGAATTGCTAATCGGGAGATCAATACATCTCAGATTGTGTTTGTGTTCAGCTGTTTGATGGAGCGCAGGCTCAAGAAGAACAGCTGATAATGACACTGTGAACTCATCTGTGAAATAAACAGATGAAACACAGAGAGGCTCGTGTTTGAGTCTCTGTATGACCGGGATTGACACTTTCAAGGGTGAATCTCTCCTTTATATTGTAATGTGGTGAAAATCCCTCTGTTATCCAACCTGTGGCCCTTTTTCTTCTCTCAAAATTGGCCAGAAATGCAGCTATTTCCTGTAAGGTTCAACCGTTTTACATAATTATACTATAAATCTGACTCCGTCCTGCAGAGGCTCAGCAGCAGGTATTTGCAGAACGCTGTCCGGCTACAGAAAGTAAATGCAGTTTGATGTTTTATGGTCCAAATATTGAGAAAAAGGCTAAAAGCTAGAAGTCTGTAGAAGACTGAAGTTGCCCAACAATAAATATACAAGCGCAAATAAAAATGTAATAAATAAATTACTCAATTAACAAATTAATGCCACCTAATGTACCAAAAATAATATTGAAAAAAAATAGGCAAAAAGTCAACCGAATAAATAAATAAATATAATTCTTTAAAAATAAATGTAACAGAAATAAATGCAAAAATAATGAATTAAACATTTTTAATAAATTAAAAATTAAAAAGAGAAAGAAAATAGGTAAATTAATACAAAGGTAAATAAAGGAGCAATTAAAAACAAATAAATGCAAAAATTACAAATTAAAATAAATACATAAAAAGAAAAAGAAAACAAAAAAGAAAGAAAATAAGGGAATTATTACAAAGGAACAAATAAAGACAAATAAATGCAAAAATAATTAATTGAAATTTTTAAATAAATACATAACATAATAAATATACAAGAAAGTAAGTAAATATGGTATTTTATACAAAGGTAAATAAATAAAGGGAGAAATTTAGAAAAATAAATACCAATTTATTTAAATATTTTATCCATTAATTTATACCCACACTTGTTTTTAATGTTAATTTTGGTATATTTCAGGCCATTTCAGTGTATTTTTTGGGACATTGTTTTTTATACATTTTTTATTTTTGCAGCTGCATGTGTCAACATGTAGCTGCAAAACACCAACATCCTTTGGTTCTGTACTGCAGCCCTGAGCACGTTGTCATCCTGCCAAAACGCTGCCGGATCCATATGAAAATAAGCTTGTACTCCATTTCCCGGGGCCTGTATTAACAGTGTTCTGATTATAAATTGCTGATGGCGATCTCAGGCCTCGGTGCTGGGTTTCCTCGACATCACCACAGCTAATGGGAAATGACAGGAGCCGCAGATTGTTCAGGAGGGTTTTGGTGGTGCGCTGCCCAGCCAGGCATACAGACGGAGGACGTGTCCAGCAGCCTCTTATCAGGGCGGCTTTTATAACAGTCACATACAGTGTGGAGTGTTAGGGTGTTGCATTATTGGATTATTGTGACTACCTACATCATGTGAATGTAGCTGGACGAGCTAATTCTGGATCATGATGCATCAACATTAAAAAAAGACACAGAGGCTATTTTAAAATGTGTTAAAAATCTGTTTGTGAGCTTCTTTGTCAGGATAATTCCTCCACTTGACAGGTGTTGCAGATCAAGATGCTGATTAAACAGCATGAGGATTACACAGGTGTGATTTCAGTTGGTTAAAGACAGTTAAAGGCCACTCTAAGGGCAGTTTTTTCCATAAACCTAAGTCAGTGGTTTCATAGCATAAATTAGCGCAATAGCATAATAGTAATTGAGTCGTATTACGTTCACAGTGCAATCAACACCTATTGCAAGTGGTCTTGGACTGGTCGTTTTGGTCCACACCAGAATACGATTAGAGCATTCACAAGCAACCAAACAAGCCGTAATTATTATTATTTTTACTGTTTTTAACTGTTGCATCACTTGTCCAAGCGGCTGCTCTCAAATTATCTCTCATGTGAAGAACCTGAGTGTAAAGGTCCCGAGCATGACCCGGAGTTGTTCGGCCGATTGGGTGTACTGCTCTGCCAAATTCTCAGGAACAACATTGTAGATGGCTTATAGTAGAGAAATTCATTTTCCATTCAAGGATGACAGCTCTACTGAACATTCCAGTGGCTCACTCCCTCTCACTCATATCTGTGGCATTGGTTTCTCATTGTGTGTGAGAAAACTGCACATTTTAGAGTTGCCTCTAATTAGGACCAGACCAAGCACACCTGTGTAGCAATCATGTTGTTTGATCAGCTTCTGATATCCAACAGCTGTCAGGTGGAAGATTATCACTGACCCACATTTCAACAAAAAGAGAAGTGAGTCTTCTGTTTGCACTCATGCAAATGGGAGCAAAAACAAGTGTTCATTTTAATATATAACACTACATGCAAGGTGAGGGTAACATTTCTTTAAAGTGACATAAAATGACAAACTAAAACTTACAGGAAGCTGGCTTCAGCATTATCGTTAGCAGTGTCAGCGCCTCACCTTCACTTGCTGGTCGGCATTTCACCGTTTTTCCAAAGAGTCAGTCTGAGTCTCCCTGCTGTCTTCACCTGTGAGACCTTTATGAGCCGTAAGACCGCTGTGCTACCTGCAGCTCATAAAGTATGTATGCATTCCTCTGAGTTACATAACGTGTAGCCTCAAGTCTGAGTTTTACAAGTTTTCCAATTTATTTATACCAAAACTTTTTTTTTCTAGTCAACTCAACATAGAAATCCTGCATCCCTAGTTGAGATATTTCCAAAATATAAGTGACAAGTCTATATTCAAAAGGTGAGTTGGGGAAAACGTAGACGCTAAAGCATACATCTCGGTTTAAAATTTACGCCAGCCTGCCAATCCGAGGGAAGTCGAGTGTGGAATTGGAACAGGCAGCAAATTCAAATCCACACAGTCACAGCAAAAAGGAGGAGTGCTGCGGGCTTTCTCTCATCCCGCCGTCTCTCACAGTCAAGCTCTGCACTCGTTAAAGCTCCTGACAAGAGGTATTATCTTCAAAGTGCAGACCTGCAGACTTGAGATGTCTTGACTTGTCGGAAACACGGTAAACACAAAGGATTCCCCCTCAAAGTTCTGATTTTAAGTGATACAAAAATCCATCTTTACATGTTTACGCAGATGTGCACATTCAGTCATCGCACAAAGAGGCATCGAAGAATTTACTTTTATTCATCACGTGTAACTACAGTACGTCACATACATTGTTGCCAAAGTTGCGTAATGTAACAAACGGCACTTGTTTCAAGTGTCGATATATAGAAATATTTAAACTTAAACCAAGATCTTTTCCCACACTTAACCAAGTAGTTATGTTGCCTCAACTTAACCAAACTGCGACCATTTAGCAACATTAACCATGAGTCTAAAACTTCTGTCGTTATGTTTAGGTATGAGGATGTATTGATCACCTGGGGCACTATTTTAGGAAACTTATGGGTCATTTCAGAGGATAGAGCTTGTAGACTAAACAATTGATTAATTAAAGAAAAAAATAATATACCTCAGGAATGAAAATAGTTGTTAGTTTCAGCCCTAAAGTCAGCAATAATAAACAAACCTGCTGCTACATTTAGATGCAAAAACTCATCAATGTTTTGTGTTGGAAGTATGACAGCATCATTAAGGGATAATGGCTTTTACCTGGTCTGACTTCATTACCTGCTAAAAATAGGAGGGTGTTGTTAATATTTAGTGTTTATTGTTCCTCTGATTAACCTGTGAGACAAACTCCGCCAGCAGCAGACAAAAGAGCTGCTGTCGTGTATTCAGTTAAAGTGATATTACCTGCGGCCAGGAGGCATCAAAGCCCATGTGTCCACCTCCAAACAGGCCTCATTTACATGAATCTGCTTAGACATAATGCTCTCCCACTATAAAGCCTCTTTCAGGTGGAATGAAAAAGGACATTTTGTATCTTTGAAACACAGCATCCATGTTTATCAAAAGCTATTTCCATGCACGTCTGTCCAACGTGGCACGGCGCCTAATGGGGATGTTTGTGTGGCTTTGTTCTGACTGATGCATCTTTAGCAAAAAAACTCAATTTCAGTCAGTTTTGTAGAAGAAAATTTGCCAGCGAGAACAACAGAGTCCATCACAAATACAGTCCCTTCACCCATGCACATTAAACATCCATTCATATCACTTAATCCCCTCAAAGATGTATTTTTAGACCGACTTTTTTCACTGACATTATTGTCTGTGGAGCTGGCATTTAATTATGAAAAGAATAATTAAAGTGACGCCTACATAAAGCTCCCCTTGTGCCTGAGATCAGCTGGTCGCTGCGTGCTGATAAGGCCTCTGGACTGACAGGAGGGAGCTGCACAAGCAGTTGCATGACAGCACTCAGAGTGCCTTTCTCCGAAGGCTGATTGCCTCATCATATGTGCAAGTATAATGCTGGGAATGCGTCCATCACAGCTGAAGCCTGGGCCAAGATGGAGCTGCATTTCAGCTTCATAACACCTCACAGCTGAAGGGGGGACTCTGGTCTTTACCTGCAATTTGTCATTAAAAGAGCAATGTGAAATGAAGACAACTAGACAAGACAAGAAACTAAAAACAATCAACCAAAAAAGTAAAAAAAGAAACACAATGACCATAAAGACGTTAAAAAAGTGTCAGGACTACAACGACACAAAACTTCCAAAATAAAACAACCAAAAATTACACAAAATGATTACAAAGGGACACAAAATGTCCAAAAAGACTTAAAATTTAAGACAACCAACATGACAAAAAAAAAGACATATTATGACTACAAAAAGACAGGAAACGACAAAAAGCAACCAAAGGGCGATGAAGAAACACAAAACCATAATGATTGCGAAGACACAGAACCATGAAATGATGCTTAAAGAGACAAATGCTGCTGCTGGGACCTTTTTAAGGGGCTGCACCAAGGGGCCCATTCAGGGGAAAGCTCCCCTCTTCCCCTGCAGAGGCTGAAGGGAACACCGAGAACTATCACATCTCCACAGCCCAACACAATGTGCATGCGTGTTGCAGTAACAATAAGTCTTTCCGCCCACGCGCTCCCTCCCTGACAGCACCCTTCCCCTCTGTGCAACCACAACCAGCAGCACCTCACCGCCTCACCCTGCTCCAGCGCCTTCAGTGGGCTCACGTGCTGCAGCACACTCTGATGAGTCCCACGCTTCAGAGGAAACGTTCTCCTCACTCCACAAGTCCAGAGGGGCAGCAGGGTGCGGGGGCGTCATCCGGCTTCCAGGGGAACCGAGGATGTTGCTCATTATCAATTTGATGGAGCAGACTTAATTAGTAAGGATATTGGAGTCAAGCATTGCTGGAATGCAACAAAAACATGAATTTATTCGTGTTTTGTATGAAAAATATTAGCTTTTGCATCTTTTTTTGTGTGCAAATCTGCCCTTATTATAATATTTTGTGGCAGTTTTACCTGCATATGATGCCTTTAATTTATCTCCTTTCCTGCTGCCTGTCAGGTTCCCCTTCAAAATAAAACTAAAGGGAGCCCTAAAAAGAAAAGAAAAAAAAAACACATCAGACAATCATGGCACCATTTAATATTCATGAAATGTATTCCAAGCACTAAACACACATCAGATTTGTCATTTACTGTTAAATCAGTTTTTTCCTGCAAGTTTGGATTATGTGACAGGAAGGAAACTCTCCGGGGGAATCACTGCAAATTTTCTTTTTTCTAGTATAGGAATCCCCCACTTATTCATGCTCTTTGTGTTTTGACTGTTCCTCAGAGGAGATGGGGGAGAGATCAAGTAGCCCACACACTATGGGTGGTATGGGTGATGCCTCGAGATCGCATCACAGTCAGGACGACAAAACCCCACTGCAAGACGCAGTGCCAGAAGAGAGCAGCTTTGGCACGAGAGCTGCTTTGCTGTAGTAAAAAGGTTGGAGATCCTTTTTTACGAAGCTCAAAACATACTTTCTCATCATGTCGGGATCCTGCTGATCATCTCTGCTGGCTCGGACACGATGTAGTGGAGAGAGGAGGAAAACTCCAGAGCTCTGGGGATGCATGGACACGGTTATGGGTGATCAGCTGCAAAACAAGCCTGGATATGCGCACAAAAAGTGTGGATAAGTGAGTTTCCACAGGATGGACACTGCGGAGGTGATTCTCTCTGTGTTGGTGGTTGTGATTATCATCGTGTCGTTGCTGTCCAACGTCCTGGTGCTGATCTGCTTTCTGTACAACCCGGAGATCCGCAAGCAGGTCCCCGGTCTGTTCAACCTCAACCTCACCTTCTGCAACTTGTTGCTGACGGTGTCCAACATGCCGCTCACTTTGGTGGGACTTGTCAGCAAGGCTCAGCCGGGAGGGGACGGCTTCTGCCAGATCGTGGGCTTCCTGGAGACCTTCCTGTCCACCAACTCGATGCTGAGCATGGCAGCTCTGAGCATCGACAGGTGGATCGCGGTGGTGTTCCCCCTGAGGTACCACTCCAAAATGCGCCATAAAGACGCGGCTTTTGTGCTCGGGTACACGTGGGCGCACTCCGTGTCCTTCTCCACGGTGGCCACATGCCTCTCCTGGGTGGGATACCACCGGCTTTACGCGTCCTGCACCCTGGCCAACCCGAGGGCGAGCAGCCGGACCCAGTTTGTAATCTTCACCGTGTTTTTCCACTCCTTCACCTTTCTGCTGTCTCTTATAGTGCTGTGTGTCACATACCTCAAAGTGCTTAAAGTGGCAAGGTTTCACTGTAAGAGGATCGACGTTATTACAATGCAAACTTTGGTACTGCTGGTGGATATTCACCCCAGGTGAGCTCCTTTAACTTATTAATCCTGTTTGTACGCTGCTCCCTGAATCAGACACCTCTTACTATCACATCTGCACTGTAAATAAGGACATTTCTAAAAAAGAACAAACTGTACAATCAGCCCCTGTTGGTGCAGCTGGAGCCATATTTCTTCTTCATATTGATTTTAAAACCTCAAATGTTCAGTTAATGATGCTTTGCCTTCGTTGCACTGTGTGCTTAGTATTCAGAGGGGATGCAAATGCTGATTCTATTGAATTGTCATCCAGAGTGATCGCTTTACCTCTAAAAACCATTATGTAGTGTGTGTGTGTGTGTGTGTGTGTGTAAGTTTGGTTATAGACTGCAGCCACAGCCTATAAGGAGCATGCTGGTGTTCTCACTCCCACCTGTCTACACTCACACTGATCATCCATTTCATTAAATATCACCTGAAGCAGTGTGTCATCATGACATCACAGACTTGGTACACGCAGGTTCACACACAAAAGTGTTAAAATTGCAATTCTCCAAGTGGGGATCCTCACAGTACGTGCTTTTACACCAAGTCAGGCTCCTATATTTCAGCTCTGTGCAGCAGGAATAAAAAGCACAAGTCTGTCTTTTGTGAGATTTTATTCGAGTCACTTTGTGGTCTTCCCTCACTCATATGAACTCTTTCTGTGTCAGTGTTCGCCAGCGCTGCCTGGAGGAGCAGAAGAGGAGACGACAGAGAGCGACGAGGAAGATCAGCACCTTCATCGGCACCTTCATGCTCTGCTTCGCTCCCTATGTGATCACAAGGTGAGACAGGCGGGAGAGGGGAAGCCACGCTTCTTACACTGCGGCGTACGCAGACCCTTTTGTTCTGCTGGTATCCCCCCAAAACCTCCCTCCTCTGCTGTCAACTCCCCCTACCACCTCCTCCTCCTCCTCCTCCTCCTCCTCTCTGCTTACTCTCCACACCGGCCAGAGTTGGAAGATGAGATTGGCTGACCTTGTGATAAGTAATATGCCTCTGCTGTGCTGTTGCTGCTGCATTAGCACTTTTTTCTTCTCGAGTTCGTCGGGTGCATCAGTTAGTTCGGTGGAATCCACTCGCATCAATCACAGGACGAAAAGAGGGTGGACCATGAGGGTGGGAGACACACGAGAAGAAACTCAAAGGGAAATACTTGTAGAAGTTAAAATCAGCATGTGAAAAATATAATGTGCAGGAAGAGAGAAGGAACCTAATAATGTTCATATAAACAGTATTCAGAATATCAAATAAATATACAAATATGGTGCCAAAAAAACAAGATGGTGATGTCCAAAATGCCAAATTGAGGCTTCAAAACCGCAACCCACAAACCAACTGGTGACATCTTGGTGACTGCATCCACTTTTCTATATTATCGTTATATTATGATATACCGTTTTAGCAGTTAGCATAAGAAGTATCAACATACATAACTGTTTGAAACACTTCATGTGTTTCTGTCTAGCTAGTTTGTTACAATATTCCTCTGTAGAGTCTTGCAAAATTTATGGAATTTTACAGGATTTTACGTCTTTTAAAAGGTTTTCTGAAAAGTTTTTCCTTGTTGTCTGAGCCGCACTTACAAACATCAGACTCTCTAGTTTCATTCCTACCTTTATTCTGAAGGTTTTTACAGGATAGCAGGGATGTTCATATATATTTTACATTTTATTTTATGGAATGATCAAAAAAAATTCCCGAAATAAATCATTTTAATGAGAAACGTCCCATAGTTAATAATAACCTGCATGAATTAGTACCCCTATGCTTTATATAAAATGAAGCTCTGCTAATAAGCTGTTGTGGTGATGAAGATGGAGATAAAATGACTGTGGGAGGATATAAAACGAGCCGGTAGCTCTCTGATATTTATCTTGTGAATATTGCCCCATTAACATATTCAATAAAGTCTTAAATTGGAAGAAGTTTTTCAGATTTTCATAAATAAAGTATTGTTATCAGTAAAATGTCAGTAATGAATGACCACACAAGCGCCGAGCTTACTCTCATCCTGCAAATGGCAGTTTACTAATTATAATCTGAATATATTACACTAAAAGCTCCTCCGCTTCCTCTGTGATGCTCATTTGTTGTCAGGGTCACCGTGTGTACAGTGAACGCTCCTCTGTGGCAGCTGACTTCACCTCCTGTTCGCTCCGGTGCTGTGGAGTGTGTGGGCAAATGCCACTGACGGCTACTGGCCCGTGTGTGGCCCGTGTTAATGTGCTGACAGGGCTGATTGTGGACGGAGTAATCACACAGAGTGCAAGCGAAGAGGATCAGCCATATTTTTTATACCTTTTATGACACCGCGTACGCTTAAATGTTTTTATACTTGGAAAAAAATCAGCGTGAAAGCACCGATTTTATGGGTTTATGAGCAGAGCTGAGATCACTTTGAGATGCAGACAACAAGCAAAGCTCATTATGTGCCCCTTTAAATCAAATATACAGCTCACCCAGACTGCTAGAAGACCCGACTGTCCTCTGTCCTTTCTGCTTAGCCCTCAGTCTAAAACAGTATTAAATAACAATCAGAGTTAATTGGCTTGTTTCCAGACGCTCATTACTGCTTATACAGGTCTGTTGTGTTCTTCCGGTGGCTCTGCGTTTCCCTTTTTCTGACATTTACGCAGCTGGCTGCAAATAAGAAACCAGATGAAAAATACCCTGAAGCTGGAAATCTTCATGCATGAGAGAAAAAGGGGGAAACTCTACATGTAGTCTCAGTTGACAGCTGCCTGCATTTGTACTTTAACAATAACTTGCTGTCAGAAAAGGTGGTTTTTCATGCACTTCAGGGATTTTGGGCTATTTTGCTTCCGTAACATGTTGTTCTTTCAGATAAGTGGACTAAGAAAACATCCAGAATACATATTTATATATTCATTTTCTACAATAGGTCTGTTTATGTCTGTAGATTTCTCCTTAATTCACAAAAAATTTGAATATTTTTACATATAATTTCAGGAAAACTTAATACACAAAAATTAATTCTCTCAATGTAAGTAATCAACTTCATGGCGATATCTATCCAGCATTTTTTTTTTTACCTTATTCCTCTGTTGTGTCTTGCAAAATGTATTGAAATTTACAGGATTTTACATAATTTTACATCTTTTAAGGAAAATGAAGTTTTTCCTAGTTCTGTGAGCCAGATATCTCCATTTTATTCACACTAACAAACACTATAAACAAACATCTATACACTGAAAGTGCTATTCATATATAATTCATAGCTTAAGTTATAGAACATTTTATTCCTATAAACATGGTGATAATTGACCGTTGTTATAGCTGTTGATGGTATTTTTTTATTTCTGTAGTCATAAAATTATAAAATTCCCTCGATAAAAACCTTTGACTCAACTAAATCAACAAAATGACACAAGAATTTTGATCCTGACTTTGGTTTTCAGATTTTTGTTCTGGAAATGCGTGCACATTTTTTATAAAATAATGCATCTTTGCACATTTAAACAGGACATTTCACAAAACATACAATAGAAGAAATAATAGTCTTAATGTAAGTATTCAACTGAGGATGATTCTACATTTTTACCCCTTTCACATGTCGTGTCTCCCCCTGAGTTGAGTCTTTGTAGAAATAAAGATCTTTACATAAGTGCAGTCGTAAAGAAGCACCCTGCTCCCAGCGATTTCAAATGTTATGTGCATCAATGTCTTGCAAATGCAGTTCTATTTCTGCATAATAAGCTTAGGGCATGCATGCCTTTTCCAGCATGTTGAGCTGCCTCTCCCCCTCTCACCCCCCCTCTCTTTATGCCTGCCTGCAGGATCGTGGAGTTATTTCCAGCGGTGCCTATCAACCCCCACTGGGGAATTGTCTCCAAGTGCTTAGCTTACAGCAAGGCAGCCTGCGACCCCTTCGTGTACTCCCTGCTCCGGCACCAGTACAAGAAGACGTGCACTGACATCATCAACAGGCTGCTGAAGCGTAGCTCCTTGAACGCGTCGGGGCGCGTGCACGACACCCACATCAACAGCATACCCACTGCAGAGTGACAGGAGGCGGACTGACACGGTCCGAGGGTCGACCCGGCACCCGTCAGGGAAATATGAGGCTGATTTATTGTCGATGAAGAAGAGAACTAATATCGGTTGTTCCTGTCCACGTCTGCTTGAATTTGGTCTGACAAGCCAAAAAAGAAGTGACTACAGACAAGGGCAAATCCCTGCACAGGAATACCACTGTGCTTGCATACTGAGTCCCCAGAGCTACAGATCTGTGCAGTGAACTTGCGAGGACAATAAGCTACGGCTGATTTCACATCCACCTGGAGAGACAGATGTGCTCACCCAAGAAGAACGGCCAGTTCAGAGACTCATTATTCCAACTAGGGTAGCTTTCAGTCTGATATAAGATATATTGTTTGTTTTACATGACTGTAGTATATATTTATATTATATTTAAAAACAGAATAGGCACTGGCTGTATGTCTGTTTTAGTCAAAGTGTTTGCAAGTTGATACACAGTATGTAGCAGTGAAAATTAGCCTAACCAAAACAAAACTTGACAGTCCCCAAATTGTATCACAGACGATGAAACAGAAGACAGTGATGCTGCAGCAACACGTCCTCACTCCCGACCCGTCAAATAATGACGCAGACAGTGGCCGTACGCTTCAAAATCATAAGCCTGCATAAAATATTGGCGTAGTTTCCGTGATGTCACCCAAAGGTTTCTGAAGAGCAAAAATTATGCTTAATGTTGGTGGCTCTGGGTCTCGTCGTCTTGGCAATCCCTGACGTCTGATGTTGAAACATGCCACCTGTGACGGCACATGCACGTCGAACAAGATCTCCAATAATCCACCCAGTCAGTACAACCATAACGACACATATGAGCGTTTGTCAAAAGCAGCTCTCGGTACAGCTGAACGTTCTAAAAAAGTAGCACACACGTCATTATACATACATGTACGGTTCATAGTTGTAAAAAAAGGCTGCAGTTTCTGTGAATTCATGCTACAAAACCACTGACCTAGGTTTAGGGGAAATAACCTCTTGGTAAGGCGTTATAAAAGAGCAGTTACGAGAGTGACGTGACTTCAATAAGTTAGGTAAACAACTTGAGTTTCATTAAAAATCATTTACTTTTGTTTTCACACACCTTGGTGAAAGTCTGCCGTCCGCCATCCCAAGTGCGACATCCGCAATTTTAACTCTGCATCGCCTTCAATCAGGTCATTCAGTCTAAAACATATATATCATTCGTATTTTGTTGCCTGTACAAATGCCCTCTAATGTCGTTTTTGAGGGAGACCAGTGCTGTCACTTAACAGTTGTCTTGAATTGTTGAATTAGCCGTACAGATCACTACATGTTGTTGTACCACGCTGCACACAAGTTTATTTCAGCTGTAAAGTTGAGCATTGTAACTTTTTTGGCCAGACTCCAGTGGTCATTTGAGGAACTGCACTTCTTGGCTTCATTTTTTGGCATTGGTGATTGTTGCTTGTTTAAAACACGGCCCGCTAGGTATCCCTGAGGGGAAGTTGCTTTGGTACAGTTGGTGCTGTATAAGAATAGAATAAAAGTATGTTGTCATAAAATAAAGGTAAAAAAGCAAGCTACACTAAATATACAACAACATAAATACAAATGCAAATCTTGTAAAAAAAAAAAGAAAAAAGATATGTACAAATAGAAAAAGAAAATGTAGAATAGTCTTCTAGGTCCTGTGTTTGTTTCACCCATTGCTCCCACCAGTCCGAAACAGTTTTGTATTTTATGTCCGATGATCTAACCGTCTCATAATGATCGGGATGGGCTGACATCAGATTTAGCTGAAATCCTTTTGCACCTTGTGCGTCCGAGCCCGATGCTGGGGGGGGGGGC
>CAFUXE010000867.1:90851-218006 GCA_903364295.1 Serranus cabrilla | reverse complement strand
AAAAAAGCAAGTGTTTTTCTGTGTTTCATGTGCGTTAACACATCCCATTTTGAAGGACTTACTGACCCGGCCAAGCAGATTTAACAGGAAAAATAGGCCTTCAAACTGGCTGCCTTTGCTGTCATGACTGACATGTGCCCCTCAGGTTGTTTAGTCAAGTGGAGCGTGATGGACTGTACTTGGCCGGGTTCGTACTCACAGAGAGGAGTAACCTCCAGAGACTGCTTCATGCTTTCTCACACATTTGTGCGAGATGGACAGGAAAAGAAAACGTACACGATGTCTTTCTTTTCCTTCACTTAGCAGCGTAATCAGATGTAAACTAATGAAATCATGTGATATTTCACAGCAATGACAGCTGTCCATGAAAAGCAGAAGAGGGTCTCCGTTCCAATACCTCCGCCAAGGTTACGTTTTCGGTTCAGTTCGTTTGTTTGTCAGCAGGGTTTTAGAAAATACAACTGGCCCAATTATCAACTTGGTGGAAGGTCTTTTTTTAAACAAATATACTTGGGAACCAGTAGGTTTTTAATGAGATGGATAGGTATAAGAATGGCAATATCACATTTTTACTCTTAAACTAATGAAATATATATTCTGTATATTTATTAAGGCCCATTTCTTGTGCTGTATAGTAGTTTCCAGGCCTTTCTTAAAGCCCAAGAGCCCTCTTTACTGACAGTGTTATCTGACTCACTACATGTTGTTCCTATTATATCCGTTTTTGTTCTGTATCAGAAGACAGGCAGCTCTGTATCAGAGGGCTTTCGACTGGGCTCCACTTGTTATAGAGTTGACATACTGTAGATAGAAGTGCTTTAACGCCTTAGTTCAGAAAACAGAATACAGAACATGTATTGCAGATGTTTTTGATGGGTTTAGATACACAATGTGCTACAGTGAGATATACGTATCACACGGTGCCAAAACGGTCAGTGAGGCCCAGTGAGCCAAACGTTAGTAGCTGCAGTTCAATTTTTCTGATTGATAAAAAACTTTATGTAATTACTAATTGATAGATTTGTATTTTGTGTTCACGAGTTTAAGGAGTTATGGGAATACAGAGGAGAAATGGTTGTCTTGGATGTCTGATGCATTGCAAAGTACTGTGTGACAATCCAAGACAACCAACCAAGCCTTAAATTCTGTAATATAAGATGTTTATTTCCATTCACAGCCGCATAAAAATATCTTGAACAATATAGTCAATCATTGCCTTATTCACTTCTGTTTCATCGACACATAATCATCCGTATTTCTGCTTTACTTGGTAATTCCTCGCTGATGTTTTGCACTGATGGTAGAGTAGTTATTTTTCTCATACACGACGGTGAAAAACAGACTAGACATGAAACAATATAATATGTCGACGGATTTAGATAAATGACAACGTGAAAAGTATTTTTGTGTCTTTTTGATATGATGTAATTTATGACGACACTGTATTTGTTTGAGTGTTACAGAATGTGCTGCTTCACATGCAAATTCTCTTTGAACTGTTGTTGATAGGTGACAATGAATTGAGTGTAATATACCTCATATTGTTGTGGCAACGGACTTGACTGCCTGAAGCGTTTTGTTATGTACTTCCTAATTTATTAAACCATTGGCTTGATGCTGCTGCTGCTGCTACAGATGGCTAAGCTGACAAACAGTTGATGATGGTGGTGATGTGATAAGATGAGGATATTTGGCTTTGATGATGATTGCTGTTGTAATTTTTGTGAAAATAACGAGGATGACTGTTTCAGATGTTGACCATGATGATTAAAGTAAACTTTACCAAAGTGGTCTGAGACCGTTGTGCTAATTCTCAAGGAAAGCCTGCGCTAAGACTAGATCATTCGTATTTAAAGCCATGTTTAGCTTTTTTGTCTTGTTGTTTTCATCCATTCTTTTTTATACATATAGGAGGCAAAGAAACTCACAGAAACTTTTCTCCAACCTCTGTTTCCTTGCCTTCTATGATTACATTTTCTAGAAATGAAATTGCACATTTTTGTAGACTAACCCAGAAGTTAGCATCACCATGTTGTTTATTGATTGCACTGGATTTTGCATCACTGCAGAAAATAAGCTTTCTGGCAAACATGTTTCTGATGCTTTTAATTTTGTTCAGCAGGATAATCTTCACAAATGAACTCCACTTTCATCATGTTTGAAGCGCTAATGCAGCCGACAGAAGTAAGCTAACATTGTGCTTTAGCTAACTACTCCACAGTAGCATGACTTGAACGTCACTACTGTTAGCTTCAGACGATCTCTGACAAATTTTAAGACTTAGATGACTTTATGTGGACGAATATGGCCTGGAAGATCTCCAAAATCAGTGTCCGGGAACTTAAAACATTGTAAGTTATTATGTCTGTATTCAGCAACTTCATCTCCCATGTGGCTTTGATAGTTTACCACGGCAAAAAAATATGTATTTGTTGAATACTCACAAAATAATGGTTCTATCTTTGTAAAAATTAGTCAGCACACAAGGTCTATGGTTAAAGTTTACAGTAACAGCTTCCAGTGTGCTTTTTTTCCTCCTTTCACTGGTGCTTTTCCTAAAATATGGTTATGTTCACTGTGATGATTGGATGTGTCACCCAACTATAACAGCATGGCCTTTTGTTTTAAATGTTTTTAACATTGTTCATCACTAAGGTATGACACATAACCTACTATATATATCCGGCTGTGGCTTTGCAGCACTGGTTAGTCGGCTATATTTATTGCCGGCTGTTCAGATTTAAAGATGAAAGAAAAAGAAAATATAACACGGCTGTAAAAGATACCACCAGAGTAAGAACCGCTCGCCTGCACTGCAACCACGGTCCAGTGATGAATCAGAGCCATAATCATGTCTTTTAGAAACAACGGGAGGGTTTGAGAAACGATATGACTTCCAGCTTTTGAATCAAACGGGACTGTTTCCACCTGCAATCAGTCCGAGCCAGAGGGAAGCGATTTTTCTGTTCGCACCACGGCGCAGGTGGTAATGAAACAACATCAGCGGTTGGATGAGTTGGCCTCGTCTGAGATTCTGTCCACTGATTCACACTCCAGGAGTCAGTGATTATCTTCAGGTGGGTGGCAATGACCGTAACACGCGGCTTAATCATGGTTGGCCTCAACCCACTCGGTCAACTGACTCCCCCTGAGTGAGAAATAAACCACAACTCAAAGTGAAAAGTGGACACCTCGCTCTGTAAAACAAAGAAATACTTGTTGTTTTTCTCCTTATAACCCTTTAACTCTGGATCCAGGAATCAAAAGAGTTTAACTTCAAAGCTCTAAAAGTCTGAATTCCTAATCTGTGATGTGTCTTTGTCTGAAATCTATACTCGTGCTTTGAAGTGATTTAATACGGTGGTGCAGTGAAGATTCGTTTTTAAATGTGTGAATGTAAAATGACACATTTATCCAGTCACCAGTGAAAAAAGCGTAGAATAACATCTCTTTTGACAGGTACTTGGAAAACCACAAAAGAAAAAAAAACACAGGGTATGAAAAGGCCTGTGATCGCAAAGCATAAATGTTATGTTTGTTGGATTTTTTTTCTGTTACGAAACCACAAAAATCTAAAAAATAAAAGACGACTATGAATGCTGCTTTGTTTTAATGCAACCTCCAAAATACCCAAAAAACCTTAACCTGGCTTTGCCTCCACAGCTGAATGACATGTAGATGGATTTGTGAGAACTGTGTTTGAGGATCCAGCATGACTATGTGCTTCATTTATCTCTAAACAAAAAGCATGTGGTGCTCATTATCCTTTTTGTACTCTGGTTTGTGTCTCCACATGCTTTTTGTTTGACTGTGTGTACAGCTATGACGTGTGTGTGGCTGCTCCAAAGTGTCATTACTGTACTTCCAACACAGCTCTCTTAAAATGTACATTCGCATACAATTACATATTTAAACACATAGTTATTGTTGTGATTTGCAGCAAAACTAAATTTTAAGCACATGGTTAATGTTGATAATACTGTCACAGTTTGGTTAGCTTTAGGCAACAAAACTACATAGTTAGGATTAGCTAAAGATCTTTTTAGGGGGGTTTAATTGAACATGTTTGTTGAGTAAATAAGTCACCATTGACTATTGGTTTTCACGTGGTTTCCTGGGTAAGAGTCCTGTGATTAGTCAATGAATATATTATCAGGATTTGTAAGATATTCGTAGGATATCAAACAGCGTTCATGTCCCGTGCAAAACAAAAGTAAACCATTGTTTACGTAACTTCCGTAATTGTGAAATACATTTTTTAACATAACTTATGTAACTTACATCTCTAGTTTATGTCACTTATGTAAGCTCTGTGGCTCACTTCACCCTCATAACTACTTCATTTCCAGCATTTACGTACATTTATTTAATGGTTAAACTATCTTTCAGAACACCTTACCAGGGCTTTTTCTGCCTTAAACCAAGGTCACTGGTTTTGTAGCCAAAATTCACCAAAACTGCAAATGAAATGGTTGATGAAGAGAAACACCTGATGTTCCAGTTCCAGGATCCTGACACATACTGGATCAGTGATACTGGAACATCTTAATGAAACAGGGCCACTTAGAGCAGATAATCATAAAATTAATGTTACACCTGTGCCTTTTTTGTTCATTGTTGTTGCTGTTTTTTGTTCGTTTATTGACGGGCCGTGCAGTAAAAAGGGTCTATGGGAGTTTGGTTACATCACAAAAACAACCAAAGTTGCTTCTTCCCCTCTGAGCAGAAGTCTAATTAGAGATGGTAATCTAAAACACCTGTGTGAGTTAATGATGGGCTCCATTGCAACAAGCAAACAAAAGGCCTTTAATATATTAAACATGGAAATTCATGTATTTAATATCCTTTTTGTTTGCCACAACTTATAATGAATATGCTGTGAGGGATCCTAAACAA
The DNA here is from genome assembly GCA_903364295.1 of Serranus cabrilla. Classification (NCBI taxonomy): domain Eukaryota; kingdom Metazoa; phylum Chordata; class Actinopteri; order Perciformes; family Serranidae; genus Serranus; species Serranus cabrilla. The sequence goes on along the minus strand of CAFUXE010000867.1, from coordinate 213,110 downwards.
TTTGTAGAATTACTTGCAGTGAAAATGATAATTTTTCTCCCACTTAATATTACCTAATACCTTCCAAAGCTCTCATGCAGCAGCACGATCACATTTAATTAAACCCAGAGCTGGAGCAGCTGTGTGTGTGACTCTGCTGCTGGTGGGTGGAGTTGGTTTGCTCGTTACCTAAACCTGTAACACCTGAGCTGCTGCAGTTATAAGGACTGAGTCAGTGTGCACTCGCCTTGTTTCACTCATACTGTGTGCACACACCGCTGAGCTGTGCCCAGGTCACATATCCTACCATCGTATTTTTTGAGCCAGGAGTCATAATTAAAGGCTGAGATTCTAATCCAGTACATGTTTAGTCAGATTCAATGAATATCTACAATATCTACTGTGTGTGGAGAAAAGTCTGGTGTTCATGCACCGCCCTGGCTCTGTACATGGGAACAAACAAAGAAGCTCAGACCAACCCACACAGCACTATTTTGGTTATCCTTGTGTACAGGACAGGGGAAAGGCCAGAACGGCAGTGGGAGCGAGAGGGCCGGTTATCTGGCACATTTTAAAGGAACACTGAAGGTTATATTTGTTTGGGTGTTGATAATAAAAATATCAGCAATCTTTCACAATTCGCGATTCCATCAAGAATTTCTATGTGCATTTCGAGGTTTTGCATGATAAACGCTTGATTGAAACACCAAAATTGAAAATGCTCATAAAAGTTTTTACAGTCACTTGGGGCGTTTTTTTGTCTTTTTAAAAAAAAATAGCTAATGTGCTGAGATGGAAAAGCTTATTCGGAATACGTTCTGCTGTCGTGGACGTTAAACTCATGACGAGCTGACATGAAACAATAAAAAAGTTGCCCAGATTAATCAATTTCCGAAGACTTTACCCCACTTTCTCTTTCTCAAAGTTGTCCTGTTTACTGACGGGTTAGCCTACAGCAACACATTAACTGCCATCTTCTGACCAAAGTACGTCAACGTAGCTTTGTTTATTGCTCTAAACCACTTGATGGAAACGCCCCTAACTCGCATTTTCTTTAACGGGACATTTCGAAATTTTGCTTCAAAATTTGATTTTCGACTTTAATGGGAACAGACTCCACCTTTTAATGAGAATTTGTGGTGGAATTTCATCAAATGCTTGACGAATTCAGAGAGCAAGCAGATATTGATCTTTAGACATTTAGCATTCACTAAAAGGATTATTCTGGGTCTATTCTGGCTCCTGGGGATGGCTCTGTTGGCCTACTGGTTGGTTGGTTGGTTGGGTGGTTCCACCACCTTGGTCCAGACTGAAATAACTCAAGAATTATTGGATGGGTTGCCATGAAATGTATCTGTATCTATGTACAGATATTCATGGTCCCTGGAGGATAGAGTCAAGTGACTTTAGTGATCCCCTGACTTTGCCTAATGCCACCATAGGGTCACACATTTGTTGTGTTGAGGTAAATATCCCCACAACTACTCGGTGCCATGAAACAGTTGAACTTTTTGTTTGATGCTATTTAGCAAATGCTAGGGAGCAAAATCCAACACAATAAGATGTGTATGAACTCCGTAAATTCATCCAAAAAATACAAAACTTTTCAATCTTTGCTGATCTGGTTGTCGTCTTTGATGTCCATCGAGCCAGCAGAGAGTCTAATCTGTCTCTGAGGCTCCAGAGCAGCCGAGGGGGGGAGAGGTTAAGAGCTGGTTTACCAACGCTGCATGGCGACTCGCTCCTGTGATATCCAGGCCCGGCGCTCTAAACACTTCAAAGGCTGGACCGACTTCTGAAGAAGCGTTGGCCTTTCAACTGCTGGCAAGGTCAGCCTGTGCCTGTGTCTTCCCACACATCTGCACAGTATCACAGCTGCAGGCCACAGCGACTACACTGCACGCCCCGCTCACTGTACAACCCCCTCCACCCATCACAACACGGTCCACACCCACCTGAACTCACCCGGATCTCCTGCAGGCCATATGGGAGTTTGGAGCTCGATTTGTCTTACAAGTTCTCATTACATAATGAAAATCATCTCTGAATAATAATAAAACCTGCCTTTTTCAGTAAATATATGGCTGGGATTTGCCCAAAACAGAAAAAAAATCTTGTATATCTATGTGGGTTTTATAAGTTACCAAGTCAGACAATTTCTGAATTGTCAATATGCATATTTCAATAGTAAAATAATATCAGTTGGAAAAGTGTCTAAAATCTAAGATAGAGACTGATGAATGCCAGTTTCTCCTCTTCTCACGTTACAGCTTTCTAAACAAAACTGACCTGTTTTTCTTTCGAGTGCTCAGCTCTCCCCCCTGGAAGTCAAGTCAACATTGGTGCAGCATTTGAAAGTCAGAGACTTGAGGCTCTGCAGCAAATACACAGAGACACTAACTGTTTTCCATTAAAGTTGAAGCGAAATGTTGAATTAAAGAAAATGTGAATCACCGATGTTTCCATCAACTGGTTTAGAGCAAATAAACAAAGCTGCATGAACATACTTTCATCAGTAGATGGCAGTGACATGTATCAATTCAGGCTAATCTGTTGGTAAATGAGAATAGATTCAGAGAATAGAGGAAAAAACAGCAAAAAAGAGGTTGTTAATCGGACAACCAAAACGGAAAATTGAGAGAAGATGCTGACAAACCGCTCCTTCTTCTTCTTCTTCTTCTTTTGGGTTTACTGGCAAGGCGGAAACCGCTGATAAGATCAGTTAAATGTTTGCTACGTCAGAACTTATCCAGATAAAGCTTTTCTGTCTCCCGCTTACACATGAACTATTTTTCCAATAAGACAAAGAAAAACACCTCAAACAAGCATAAAAACTTTCATGCACATTTTTGAAATTTTTAAAAAATGTTGGTTTTTCCATCAAGTTTTCTCAAACAAATCTTCAAAATGCACATAAAAATGTGTTGATAGAAACACGACTAACAGTTCAATTAGGCACCAAAACCATTTTCTTAAGGTTAGGAAACAAAACGGCTATCCTAAGATTAGGAAAAAAAAGGTTTAAAAACACTTCTTCCAGGCACAAAACTGGACATACTATAACTTCTAGCTGAGTTTGTTAATGCAGCATAATGATAATTAGTTTGTCACAGAACTCAAACATGCAGGACTGAAATACAGAGATGAGCATTCTTATGGATCAAGACCTTTTTATACAACCCCCTCAAACATTCTCTTTACATTCACAGTGACTGATTTATGCTATAGAGCTGCAAAAAGCGCAGTAATATTAACAAGCTCTGCTGTGTCCTATATACTCTCCAGCGCTCCGAGATGATGACAGGTGTGTGAGCTCCTGTTCAATAACCTTTAGAGGAGGAGATAAGAGGTTGAGGTCTTCCTATAATTGCATGTTGGCCAGAGAGGAGGAAGACTGGTGTTGTTGTCAGAATAAGCCAGTGATCCGTAAAAGCCCCAGCAGAGCTCTGATAATTAGAGCCTTTCCACCTCGACACTCTCAAGATATGATCTCACTACTGCACAAATCAAATGAGGGGGTGCTCAGAATGAACCGCAGTGATTACAACTAAGTTATGAGACGGGAATGAAGTTTATTTTCCATTAGGGATGTTCAATCAAGCAGGATTTCATTTTAATACTAATCATACAACATCCCAGCAAATCATGCGGCTGTAAATTATTAGATTTTTTATGAACAATTTACAAGCTTTCTTCAGTTCCTGGTCCAGTTGATGTGGAATATTATGGAAAATGTAAATGAAACATTTTGTGCTCTTGATCTACTGTAGATGTTTCTATAATTTAAAAAAAAAAAAGTTTATATATATATTTCAAATGTAATCTCTGTATTTTGCGCAAATAAAATACTGTTATCTCTGCAATAAATACAAAATTAATAATCAATCAATAAGTATGAATGTTCTTTCCTGACGTTTTGGAAATTAATGAAAAAGAAGAAAAACACATTAAAGTTTTGTATTGAAATTATGAAGAAATAAAATTTCATTTCTTTGTATATATTTTATGCAAAAGTGTGCAAATTAAATACTGTTATCTGTGCAATTACTACCAAATTTTTATGTACGTAAAAATGAAACCATTTCAATTTGTGCAAACATAGTCTTTATTTAATAACTTGCAACAAACAAATCAACTAAATCAATGACACACAAAAGGTCACCGAGTCCACAAGTTTTTGTAAAGTACCAGAAACTGTACGAGTGCAGATAATGAAGCTTTTGTAATGGTTTACATAACTGTGTTACATAAGTTAATAAGTATGTACATAATGACAGTCATGGCCATTCATCACAGTGGTTAAAATTAGACGCCAAGGCAGATTCCTCATCTGTTGCTTATATTTCAATTTTCTTTTATTTAAAAAAATAATGTGATTATATTCTGTCCGTTGAAGGAGTGATGGTAGATGCCTTAATAATAACATAATACACGTGAAAAAACAGGATGAAACGGTAATAGTTGAGATGACGGTGAACGCAGAGAGAGCTTATGTCTGGGGAGGAAACAAAAGAAAAAACACAGAGCATCCCGTTTAAATTAATCCACATTTTCAATCTTCAAACACTAATTCCTCTGACAGCACTCTGCAGGAATCTGACAGAGGTCCAGACCTGGGCTTGGAGCTGACCCCAGTCTGATCAGAGCAGATGTTTGTTTAAATTCTTCCTCATACAGTCATTATGTTCCCAGGCGTCTCGCTCTGGACCTGCGAGCTTGGAGCTGCCTGACGGGCAATCTGATCGGCTGCTTGTTGAATTTCTCCATGATCTCTTTGATTCGCGATAAGTTGGTGCGGCCGATGATGAAGTTGCAGGTGGTGGCGCCCATCTCGTAGCCGACCTCGCACTTCTTGCTGCTGAGGCTGTAGCCGTCGGCCCGCGCTGTGACTCTGTACTCTCCGGGGTTCAGCAGGCGCCAGTAATCCCCGTCGGCAGCTGGGAACACACAGAAAACAGCTATTTTGGGGCCCTTTAAAGTCAAATCACAAGCTACAGTAGCGGTTACAGTGACACTTTATTTGTGCTACAGCAGCAAAATGCAAATCTTGTCCTAGAAAGTTGAATTTAAAGAGCCTGCTAAGCAGTGGCAAGAAGCCCTGAAATAAGACGGAGAGTTCTTTGTGTGCTAGTTTTGAGAAGGGAGGTGTTCCATATTTCTGTTTAGATTTTAAAAATAGCCCTGCTTTGTCATGTTGGAGTCTCTCGCTCTCCCTCCGCTGCCTCTGACCTGGGAACACCACAAAAAAACTTCCTCACTTCCTTCCAGTCATCCAAACACCCACCTGACACGTCTCAACGACCACTGAGACAAATGAAATATGACAGCAGGTTCGTCTCTGGCTCATCCAAAAAAGTTACACTTGGACATCTGTGCTCACATAACTCCCATTCAGCTGGCACAATCTAATTGTTTCCTGGAATGCTTCAATATAAAAATGCTAATGAGCTAATGAACACTCAGTCTGGCAGAACATCTTTCAGATTGCTGCGTGCTTTATCTGAGAATACAGTGGATTCGTCCAGATGCTACAACAACTGCTTTGCAAATGTCTGTTTTGGTGGGTTCATGCGGTTCCAAACTCAAAGCAGCTGAAAAGGTACAACTTTCAAAACAAAATCAACTGAGAATAGCCAGGTTGGTGAGAGGAAACAGTGGCTTATTCTTAGTTCCAGGAATAATAATGGTTAATGTCCTCTTGGACATTCGATTTCACGCTCTAAGTAGAAAACTACTTTGGCTTTGAAGGCTGCATTTTTTAGGCATCAGCGGAGATTGCCTTGAGGACGCACAATCGATAGTCAAATTCAGAGCAGGAGGCCTGGACGACACTGGCTATGACTGTGAATTAAGTCCGACCTGCGCTGGCTGCTTCTGATTATGCTGTTTATTCCATGTTTTGCTGGAATACCAACGTACTGTAAGAGTGACTCACGCCTGAGGAATAATGTGAAGACTGGAGACAGTCGAGTCAGCGCGCCCCGAGGAAGCTTCGGCTGCTTTCATTGCAAAATCTGAGCTTACTCACATAAACTTTCAGAGATAAAGGGGGAAAATATCCACAAGCTGCACGACGGACAATGAAAACATTTGTTCTGAACCATTCATAGCTTCAATCCTGCATAAGGTGATGAATACGTCCTTTCCTTTTCAAACAGACGCAGGTTGACATTAGTAATTATCTAACCACCCTCTGTACTTAGCATTAATGCTCAGGTGTGCATACACACACATAAATACATGTGTATCTCTCTGTGAATGCATATAAAGGGGTGAATGCATGGTTATAATGTTGGTAAAGGTGTGCAGAATTTAACCTGTTTGTAGGAATACCTGTCTATACCCAACCTGTTTTTATTTTGTTTATTTGCTGTTTTTTAATAATTATTATGATTATTATTATTTTTTTATTATGCATTTATTTTTATTTTTATTATTTATTATATATTTAATTTTTTATAATTTTTTTTATTTTTCCTTCTCTTTCCTTTTTATTTTTTGTTTTGTTTCCAGTTCTTTGTTTTATCTGAACAATTAAAATCTTTGGAAGCAGCTGCGCTGCATATGTGAAAATGATAAATAAAATTTTGTTTTAAAAAATAAAGTATAAAAAAAGGAATAAGATGTTGTTGTACCTGTGCGAATGTCATGGCTGATGCCCTCCACGGAGATGATGGCGTTTGCTATCCCGCGACCTTGCAGGTCCCTCACCACACCTTTGATCCCACGATGCACCTGCACATGAAAAGCATGACTCATGCAGCCACGTGTGCACGCGGCCTCAAGTTCACCCCCATCAAAACCAGCTTCATAATTCAACACAATGTATATTACAGGACAGGATGGCATGATGTATAATGTATGATCGTCAGTGCAACAGAAAAGTTCGCCTCATCCTGCTTCAATATTTAAATACAGCTGACTCCTAACATGTAGTCCTCAGCACTGCAGAGAATATAACATAACAAGCTGACGAGTCTCAAAGAAGGGCTAAATTTAAGCCTTATTTTGCCTTTCGTAACCCTGCTTTTACTACAAATATAAAAAAAAAGGGGTTCAATTGAATCATAACATCCATTTATCTCAATGGATGACATTTAAAATCAGTATGTTTAAAATATCAGCTGATACATTATTGATACAGAACTAAGAAGAATAAAGAGGAACAAGTTGTTACGGAAACAGTTTTCTTTCAAATAAGGTTCCTAAAAAGTTGGGACGCTGTGTAAAACGTAAATAAAAAGAGAATTCAGAGTGAATATTCACAGCAAAAGTTGATTCATTTTGTCATAAAATATACTTTCTTTGTCCATGTTTTAATTGAAGATATCTCACAAAGGATTAGCAAGTGGTTGTACTCTGTTTTATTTATGATTTTGCATCTTTTTGATCTTTGAGAATTGGAATTCTCAGAATTCTCAGAGATTGTGATTATTCATTTATGCTATATTGTATAACAATTCACATTAAATTTGGCCTGTAATGCACCAAGAGTGACACACCCTTTTTTTTTATATGTATGTTGTAAAATAGGCTCCATCAAATGCTCCCACTGGGACAGACTCGAGGGGTCCCCGGTGTGTTCTCTGTCTTGTTAGGGCTCATTGGCTGAACAGAGATTGAGAACCCCTTGTCCTAAAATAACTCCAGAATAATAAAAAGCATGTTTATGCTTGTGTGCACGCAGATTTAGTTGTGTGTACGTGTGAGTTGCGGGGGCAGCTTTGCCTCTGTACCTGCTCCATGAAGACAAGAAGAGACTCGCGATTGTTCTCCCACTCCTCAGGCAGCTCGCTCTCATGAGGGAATTTGTCACAACCCACATACATCGACAACTCGAAGCAGTTGGTGTGCAAATAGCTGAAATCATTCATACCTGCCAAGAAACAGAAACATATCTGTAGGGCAGCATCACAGGTCAGGATTTCAGGTATTGGGAAGGAAGTTGTGGTGTTAATTTTGAGCGAAATGGATTTGAATCACTTTTGCATTTGAGTTCTTACATGACGCTTCAAGCTAAAACCTAGAAGCTTTAAACAGCCAGAGGGCTTCAGCACTGAATATGCAGATGTGCTCGTGTGTGCTGCAGCTCAAAGGATCAGAGCTGAGCGGAGAAATCCTGCATAACACAGTGTTAGGATCAGTGAGAAAACACCCGGGCAGCTATGGACACAACCTGATTTCACAACGACATGACCACGACTTCTAAACACTGAGTTCTGTGCTGGTGGCACATTATTTTTACACAGTTCTAAAAATACCAGACAACCCGCTTATAGGCTTCAGCTTTGGTGAACCACTGACCTAGGTTTAGGGCAAAACACTTCCTCATAAGTGTTATAAAAGACAGTTTAAAAAGTAAATATATGTATGTAAATGCCAGAAGTAGTTATGAGGGTGATGTGAGCCATGGAAATTATTTTTAAAAGTTACGGGGAAAAAAATGTGATTTACAAACCGTGAGCCACGGAAGTTACAGAAACAACGGATGTTACATAAAAAAAACGTGATTCACAAGCTGTGATCCATGTAAATTACGAAACCTACGTAAACAGCATTACGTAAAAAAAAAACGGATTCGGGATAAACAGTATTACGTAAAAAAATATAATTCACAACCTGTGAGCCACAGAACGTTAAGAACTCAGCATTACTTAGTGATGTGGATAAACTAGAAAATCTGTGTGCCCTGCACGAAAAAGGACCTCCATTTACTTTACACTGGCTTTATTTCGTGCTGGTTGCAGGTAATTTTCGGTATTCGGTATTAAGAGTAATTTCACATATTTTCTGAGATCAGACTGTGTGGACACTAACTGCCAGCCGCCGTATGCCAGGACGCCCCGTTAATGGTTCCGTCCTCTTTGGCAAAATCCTCTGTGTGGCAGACCCTCCGGTTGGCGGCTGTCATCAGGCGGTGGGTGGAGGCGTAGGAAAAGGCCAGCCAGCGGAAGACGTGGTCATCCGGGGTCGGGGTCTGCTCCCTGGCCACCCCTTGGGAGCGAGTTTTGTCATAAGGGAAGGTCACCACCAGCTCCCCTCCCTGGATGTTACCGCCCAGCACAAAGGGCATCTTCTCCATCCAAGCTATGAGAGCCCGCGTCTCCACAGCAACCTGCGGCCGGGACACAGGAGAGGGGAAGATAATGTAATTCGTGCAATCATCTCAGGGCTGTGATTGCTAAATTAACTCCCTCACGCTGAAAACAATTTCTCTGCAGCGAAACTCTCAAGAGGGAGCGATAAAGCTATCAAAAATGCTGTTCACACTCCCGTGCTCTGAAGTAATTCCACTAATATTTATTTTGAAAAGTGAACACATTTTCATCAAGAAGAAGCAAGCCAGCTTGCATCTAACAATAAGGATATTGATTAAAAAATGCTGCTGCTGTTTGGACTCATAATTAAACCAGCCCGTCTAGATCCAAGCACTGGTGGGGCCGGTCAGTGAGGCGAGCGAGGTTAGTTTTCACAGCTTTCTGAGCACAGATGGGGATCCCAGCTCTGCAGCTGCAGCAGCTATTCTGGAGGCTCTGTGTGACTCACTCGCAGCTCTCGCTAACGTCAAAACACTCGTGAGGATGAGCTTTTAATAGATCGCCGGGTGTATTTTAGCTCACAGTGTCTTCGTCACAAATAGCAAACGCATCCGCTTCTCCCAAAATAGAACGTGTTGGTATGCCCACGAGGTCGTTTTACCCTTTTCATAAGGCAGATGGTCTTTACTGTGGAATTGTTTATTAAACTGCAGGGACAAGGACACCTGTAGGTGAAGTCACTAGAAACTAGAGTACTGATAAAAACATATTAAAGATGCAGCACATGGGAGGTAAAAATACTGTGCATGCATCTGTGAATCAAATTATAAAATATCCTGCTTTATTGTCTGTTTTACTATAAATGGGAGCATAATTTAAAAAATAATCAACATGCTGTATTGAATAAGGCTTGAAACTAAGGATTGAGACCATAAACACATTAGGAAAATGTTTACTAAGTTTATAAATTAAGAAGAAAGCATATTTTCTCCTTCACTTCTATACAAACCGACTTATTTTTGCAGCCAGTGGAGTCGCCCCCTGCTGGTCATTAGAAAGAATGCAGGTTTCAGGCATTTTGCATTAGCTTCACTTTTCAGCTCTTGGTAGAACAATCTCCAGACACTGAAAACATTAATCCAGCAGATTCATCCAGTACAACTACAAAATTACAATTAAAAACCTGAATCATTGTCAAATTAAAGTCGACACAACAGGCAGCTCTTTCATTTTCTTTAGTTTTTGCACCACAGGAAAAATAATTCAAGTCTGAGCAAGTTTCAAACTCAGCCAGAAGCATACTCCAGTGTTTGATGGCCTTAAATGAAAAAGCAGATTGTACAAATGCAGCAGGTCGCAGAGGGACTTTTAAGTCTGAGTTCAGAGCAGATTGAGAGGTTCTGCTCATTTGCTCAGAGCGGAGCTGAAAAAGGTCTTCAGTGGTGGAGAAGCTGCATTGTAAATGATCCTATTTCCTGTTGTAAACAATAAAAGCTGTGCGGGTGACTTTGAAGTGATCTTTGTCACAAAAGATTTAGATCTCTAAGAAGACGCCCCCTGCAGATGTTGTGCATTTCTATAAGCCGTTATCTGAAAATTGCATGCTTTTACCCGTCGGGAAGCTGCACATTGAATAAGTTACAACAGTCTATCACACTCACTGAGGCGTTCTTGGACAGGTACCACTCTGGGACAGGCACATGGTGGTTAAACATTTTGCGAGGGATCCACTTCTTGGCCTCGGCTTCCCACAGGATGGAGTTGAGATCAGGGAAGTTGTGATGAATGTCTATTCCATCGTTGCTCCATCGACCGAGAGACCACCCGCTGAGCTCTGAACCCTGTGAAGGAACCAGGAAAAGGGAAAATGTGAGTGAGATTATGAAAAATTATAGGTCTTAGTGGTAGTAGCAGTGCTGTGATTGCACACAGAGCCCTGTAACAGGATTCAGATGAGTGTATAAAGTGTGGAGTTGGGTTATCATCACACTCTGCCTCCCTGTCATCACAGCTGCTACTGCAGAACTATGTAGAAATGCAGAGAGAGGATTTTATTCTAAAAATGGGTGCAGCACAACTAGAGTGCCTTTTACATTAACCGTCTGAACCCCACCGTTGAAATTTTAGGAATTCACCAAAAGTACACCATTTATCGTAGAAAGTAACTGTAAAAAAAAAAGTAATCATCATCAAAATGTCAACTTTCCAAACATGTCACGTTACCAACGCTTCCATTAGAAAAAGAAACCAAAAAGGAAATTTTTATATTTCTGTCAAAATGACTTTTTTCTTCATTTAAAACATCGCCAGAAATACATAGTTTGGAATAACTGGATCCCGTTAAAAACATTAAATTCTGCTGAGATAAACGGTCCCAAGACAAATATTTACTGAAAATCGGACAGAACAGTGGCTGATTACACAGACCAGAGAGGAGAGGACAGAAGAGGTTGCAAGTGAAGGCTGTAAAAATGCAAAAAGTTCAATATTCAAGCACATTTTCTTTCAACATTGTTGACACTTTTGGGCACTTGGAAAAGTCTTCCCTCTTCTAGCCATGATGGTGCCGATTCCATAGAGCCGCAGGACATATAGATTTATTTATATATAAAAAAAATACAGTGAGAAAATGTAAAAAGAGCAAAAGTGCACGGAAACGGCCAACAAAGTCACTTGATTCACAGCCATTTTTGAGCTGATTAAACTAATATTCCTGCATGCATCACATGATCTCTTCTCAGGAAAAGCCAACAGATGAGCTGCTGTGTTCACCAGTGGCGAGCGTGTGATGAGGTCACTCGCGGCCGTCTTGCTGACCTACCACTTCAAAGGCTTTCTCGTACCCATCGGGGTTGACAGATGGCAGTAGATGGATCCTGGTCTCCTCCACCAGGTGACGAATCCGCTGGTTGCCGGACAGATACTCCAGACACATGAACTGCATCAGCAGGAGGAGCAGCTCTCGTCCCAGCACCTCGTTGCCATGGGAACCTGCTGTGTACCGAAACTCCGGTTCACCTGGTCAACAGGTTTATATGAGGGGTGAGATGGAGGGAGAGGGGGAGATTAAATATGCAGTGAAAAACACTCTGAGGGACACAGTGTGGTGTCTCCGGTGTTGTTGTTGTTATTATTGCACATTAAATCTCGTCCTGTTGCATCAAAGCACTCACCAACTTCGTGCTCTCCAGGGTTGTCAGAGATCTCGATGGCATACAGCTTCAGGCCGCTGTGGCTCTTTCCTATGTTATAGATCCGGGTGATGTTGGGACACATTTCATTTACCACCTTCATAAGCTGTGAAAGGCAAATAATCAAACATTTGATAAATAATATATAAAAATGTAGATTTTGTATTTAACTGTCAGACATTTAGTCAGGAATATTTAAAGGTATAGTATGCAAGAATCTGATGACGGTTGTTTGGTTAGTTTCACTCAAACTGTGAATAAACAATATCTGAAGATGCTTTTTTATCATTTTATTTTGATTGCTGTTTATTCAGTCCTTGAATATGTGCTACATGTAAATTTTTTCATACTTTGCAACCTTCTTTAAAATTTAAAAAAGACACCAAAATGTCACTTTTTATAACGTGCGACCAAACCAACATGGAGCCAACTTCTCAAGTAATTTTACATCTTAGTATTGCTGCTTTTAGCGCTGGATACTCGTACCCTCAAAATAGTGCAAAATAATCTCCATGTTATTGGAAATTTCAAAAACAATATCACCAGTGCTGCATCACGGACCTTATTTAATAACACTCGAGTCAGCGAATGGGGAGCTGTGTGGAAAAGCAGTCAAGGTAATTAGGAAGACGGGCTTGTGGAGGAACTAATTAAAATAGCAACAACTATCATTTACCCATGTGGGCACAAGTGGAGACACAAAGAGGAACTGCAGCGGGAGAAAGACTAACAAGCTGTTGAGAAATCAGCGCTCAGTCGCTCTTCCAGCTGCTGCACAACTAGTCATTAACCAGTCAGGAGTGTTGGGGCTTTAATTAATCCTGGGTTCAATCTTGACTTTTCTAACCAAGTAAATCATTAAACACTCATCTGGCTTCGTCCGGTGGGCTGTGACATTCTTGCTCCCAATTTAATAAAGCTCACAATCCCCTTGATAAATATACCTGCATGGAGGATCAATGTAGAACCTCCTGTCTTTACCTGCCACTTCATCACCACAGAAACATACTAAAACTGAATATTGTTCATCTGCTTGTAGTAGCTTTATATTTAAAGATATAATATGCAGGATTTCCTACAAAGACATAAAAAACAATCATTCTCAATCATCACTTATGACCTTTTCTACCTGTAGTTTCTTTTTGTTTTGCTCAGTTCGGGACATCTTTGGTCATCAACAAAGAGACACACAAACATTCAGCACGACCCTGAAGCTCTGAAGAAACAACATCCGGCAATACAACACCTTTCAACATTCTTGTGTGGAGGTGTGGGTGTTTATTTGTGCTTTAGGACATAACAGCCATGAAACAATCAGAAAAATATCATTTTATTTCTCTGATTCACAGCTTTTGGTCTTACTACTGCTGCTCCCTCTCTTCTACTTCAACTCTTTTCCAATGAAAGAAGCAAGCAATGTTTAGTATTTTTTTACCTTGCACTGTTTGTATATAGTATTTGTAAATGTTTTTCCATACACTTTATTGTAAGTATTTCTATTGCATCTATAAGTGAACTCTACAGCCTTACTTTGTACTTGACAATAAACACCTTATCGTATTTTCTTAAACATCATTTTTGTCAGACTACGTCACACAAATTTGCATATTTATTTTGTCAACACACTCTCCGTTAAAAGTGTGCAAAAAAAGTGTCTGCCTTTTCCCTGCTGATCCGATTAAGTCGTTAAATTTGTTGCTAAGTTGCTTTTAGAAACTAGAAAAGGGTCAGTTACGCAATACCAAACTGGACACTTGAAGGATTATATTGAAAGCATGTATTTTGGGAGCACACTAGCATTGAAATATTTCATCCACTAGGTGGCGGCAGTTAGTGAAGGCAATATGGTCACTGATGCAATAATATGAATTCGCAATATAAATTCCAGATGGTGTTCCAGATCACCGATCACCACTAAAATTGAATCACCTGTTCCTTGTCCCAGTACACACTTGGTCCGAAAATTTCATCCAAATCTGTGCAGAACTTTTTGAGTTATTTTGCACAAAGACAAACAAACAGACAGACAAACGCAGGCGAAAACGTGACCTCATTTAGGTAATAAAGTAACTAAGCACGTCTGAAAAGTCCTCAAATCGAGTGAGAAACTCACTACTGGAGCCGGGGAGGAGGAGCCAATTATGAATGCCGACATTTTCTACATATTATATCTTAAACTAATATTTTTGCTGAAGATAAGCTTCTTGGCCAGGATGTGTCAGAGTATTGGCAAGGTAATATACCATCTCTCCTTTTGAAAAATGTGAAAAATGTTCTTTCTTTCCACCTTTTATAAGGTCTTTTAACTGTCCTTGATCTGACAATATCAGTATTCCCAAGGCTACATTACAATCTAAGTAAAGGACTGTCCTTAAGCAATAGAAGAGATGTCTTTGCACTTCTCTCATGGGGCATGTACTTTATTTGAGGAGCCACAATGGGCTATGTCCACTTTGAGGTTCTGGCACAGAACTATTTAAACTGCTGCGGATCAGTGGGAGATATGGTACCAGGCACCTACACTGAGAAAAGAAATGTCAAGTGTGAAAAGGCTTTAAAAATAGTCCGTCCTTTCTCTGTGGAGGTCTATTGAGTCTGGACACCCTGTGTGACACACTTTAGCCTCAAAGGTACAGAAAGATAGAAAAGAAAAACATTTTTTTAAGCTGTCACACAGAAATAAAAGCTTCACAATGAGCCATACGTTCAGAGCATTAATTGGACTATGTCTCATTGTGCGTCCTAACAGCAGTTTGGGACACCTGGAGTCGACTGTTTTGGCACATGGGAGTTGCTACATGACAGACGATTGCGGTTCACAGCACTTGTACCTTCACAACCACTCAGTCGCAGTGACAAATACAGCTGTCCTCCCTCTCTGTACAAACAGGCTACTTTTCATGACAACTATATGAATAAGTAATGACTCAACCCAGGAGATGCTTAATGCATTTTCATCTGGCTGGGAGCGTTCGCTTCATTCGTTACTGTTGCACACTTTGTTCTTGCAAAGGACGCGTCTTGTCTGGCGTTGGCTCGCAGTTACACAAGATGTTTTATTGCTCCTTGCTCTGGTGTCTTTGAATCAGCAGACGGCTGATATCTGTTGTTTTCTGCTCGCTGTGACTCACCTGCCTCATTTCTTTGTAGCTGTGGTGTCTGAAGTCCAAGTCGTCTGTTGTTATGACTTCATTGCGTCTGTGGTAATAATTATTTGGATCTGCGGGGAGTCAGAAAACATATACAGGAAGTGGATGAGTTATTTTTATCTGCAATGATATTAAAGGAGAAGAAATGATCAGTCATGTTAGGTGTGTGGAGACTGTAGAGGCTGAGCGTCTCGTCTCTTTCCTGCAGTTTGAAGCCAAATTACAAATACACAAATTTTGAAGTTTTGGTATATTGTGCCAGTGTTTTCACATATCTGCCACCACCCCAACACAAAGAACATTTTATTTAATTCATTGTGCTCCTGTCCGTACTTGACAATTACGCATTAATACCTCAACAGCAACCTGTCATGCCGAAACAATGCCTAGTTACACCTCGATGTGCAGAGATTTTATCAAGGCTATTCCAGTAGAAAATGTCCCGATTGGAATCATGTCAAAACCTCAACACATACTGAAAACTAAAACCATCTGCATGGCAAGATACCAATAGATAAGTTGAGCAGGTTTGTGTTTAGGGGTGAACTGTCCCTTTAACCAAAGTACAAATAGCGCTTTTTCAAACCTTAACTGTAACCTTACACAAGAAGTCATTCAAACCTAAACCATGACCTTTCTCTAACCCTAACCAAGTGCTGTTTGTCCCTTAATCTAACCAAACCCTAACCAAAGAAAACTGTATTATTATTTAAATACTGACCCTGTTTTAAAAACCACCAAGATGCATTGTGATCCGATCACTCGAACCACTTGCCTGGGACAATTTGACCACATAAAAGACAAAACAGGACAATACGTCTTAAGACTTTGAGGTGGTTTTGGCACACAAGTTTTCCACAAGTGGCCAAATACAAACGCTTTGTTCCAGCCCTTGTTACTTTCACTGAATCCTGCATCATCCTGATATTTCAACCCTCCAGTCGCCGTAAATATTCATGTGTCCGCTTTGTCCATACAAACCCGTCACCTGGCATAGGACAGCCAAGGATCTCCACTCTCATACAGATGCTGCCGCTGGGAAACCAGGAGCGAGGGTTGACGCGGATGTATCGGCCGACCACCGGTGCTGGGAAGATATTCCGGACTGGGATCTCCTTTTCTCTGTTGGCGGTGAAGATCTACTGAGGCAAACACATTTATCCAAAGAGTGAACAAATAACAGGATTATTTTTCACTTCGTTTGCCTTTTGATCAGCAGCTGTGAATGTGCTGAATGTGGCTCAGAACGTCGTCTATTGTCCCTGATGAAAAAAGACAAAGTCACAGTGTAGCTTTGTGCCATTTAAATTAAATTACATGTACAGGCCAATAAAAAGGAGGGGGAATAGTTTCCATGCTTTGGTCCACATAACCTACACAAAAATACATCCTCTAGAATGTGATTAAACCTTGACATCACTGGAAGTTTATTGTAAATTTTAACACCCACAATTACAGCTCTTATCTTCACCTTTTGGCATTTTGCAAGACAAGCAGAGCAGGTTGGCATTTGGCATTAGAGGTGTGTGAGTGGGTGAGTGGGAAGCTTGTGGACTAAATTACTGTAGGGGCATTATCTCCCACATCGATGACATCACCAGCGAAGGGAGTGTACGGTTACACCAAAATTTCATTAGTGGGGACGTGAACTGCAGCGGGGAGCTGTGAGGATATGATTTTCCTCCAAAACATAATCTGATCTGCAAGTTCATCGATAACGGGATTATTAATATTGTTATTATTTGTGCCGGCTGAATGCGTCAGTGATCAGCTTTAGTTTGTTGTGGAGAAACTCCTCTTATTTATTTGTTTTTGTGTATTCAATTACATCAAGTGGCGAGATGTAGCCGCTACGCTGAGCCAGGATGAGGTTCCCATCTGCTTGAGGACCATCAGTATTTACTGCTGCCTCCCAGCTCATTAAGCCTGGAAACAAGCAGAGATCTAAATCTTCCGCTGTAATTGCTCTCAGTCAAGAATTCATTTTCCTATCATGTTCCAGTCAACAAGGGACACATAAAACAAGACTCTTTATAAAGCTGGAGTAAGAGTAATAATGCCCAAGCTCAAGAGCTTCTCAGTGCGATAATAATTGCCAACTTTGTAGATTTACGTCAGGAGATACTAGTTTTAAATGTCATGATTGTTACTCACCAAATCCTCGGAGCCGTTCTTCAGTGTTATCCAGGTGTGACTGTCGTTGCTCACCATGACCTTATACGAGGTCACCCAGTCGCTCCTGTAAGCATGCGGCAGAAAAAGAAATATCCTGGATTCAATGCAAATGAGGTGACAGCGAGGAAGTCGCTCAGCACACAGACACACACGCCTCATTCTCACAGGGTGTTTAAAAATAGGACACTCGCAGAGGAGGTCACAGAATTTATATTAGAAGTGTCACTTGGGCCTGTTATTGCTTAAAGTTTTGGAATAAAGGCAAAAGTGAAGTTTGTCATACAGATGAGTTTCATTTAAGCTGTGTCAACGTTTGGCTCTGAAATCCACAAAACCTTGGCTCTGTAAACAGAATCTGTTGCCGTTTTGTTTCGCTTCTTCCATTCATTTCAATAACTGAACAAACGCTGACAGTGATTTAGGGATTTAGACTAAAGCAACACACTCTAATATTAATGAGTGATGCTGTTGTGAATTACAACCAGACATTAATACATTCCTACATTTAGAAATGACAGTAAATGTTTAACAAATAGCTTGAACATTTTGGGAAATGTGCTTTTTTGCCCTCTTGCCAAGAATTAGATGAAAAAATTCATACGGCTAGCATATCTGTGTGGTGTATATGAAACTACACAGAAAACGGTTAGCTTCTCTGAGCATAAAAGGCTTGCTTGGCATTATCCAAAAATCTAAATACAACTACCAGCACCTCTTAAGGTGAACTGAGTTTGGTGGAAAAGGTGAATTGTACCAGATTAATTCAGTATTCCTCATTTTCTCGCAGGGTCAACTTTAATCCAATGTTACTATTACTGATACGTCTTCGGCCACTTAAAATGATGGAAGAGACATTAGTTACAACTAAAGAAAGTGTCTCCAGAACCACGTTTTACCAGAATGACCAAACACAGACTCACAAGGTGAAAACAATACCAGCCACATTTCCACAGCTGGTCAAAACATCTTGTTTGTTTATTATGTGAACTACCTAAATTGTAAAAAAAGGACAAGTTGTGGTTTTACGGGTAGTTGTATGAGGACACAGAGTCTCTGCTTGTTGCCCAGAAACCTTAAAGTGATGACAAGAGTCCAATCTCATCCAACATTTGTCCAAATAGTACACAACAGTGGTCTTATTCCCAAAAAAGTCAACTATTCATAACTGGCAGTAGCATTATCGATAAGAAACTTACAAAATATGCCTTTAAGAAAGTGGCTTAGTATGAGTTGAAATAAAAGGGATTTGGCAACAATACAGTGATAAACTGCAGGGATAAGTTGTTTTTAAGCATTTAACCAGGGTCCTATAGTCATCAAGAAAACCAACAACTGCTTCCGTTCACATTTCCACCTACTCTGACTCCGCTCTGTAATAATATTTGACAACTTTTGCTCTTTGCTCTCCTTAATTGGAGAGGGTGGGAAGAGACTTCAGGAAACTGCTGTGTAGTTATAGAAGAGAGCATGGGGAAATAGTTTATCAGGCTGTGTGTGTAATTTTCTTTCGAGGCCGGCACCATCTGAGGGCGAAGAAGACACCAACGCCTGAGACAGAATTTCTCCCACAATTAGCTCTGCAGGGCATGTAACTGTCTGTGGTGCCAGCTCAGGGGCTTCTGTCTGCAGCAGCGCTTTAATTAGCAGAACTGGGAATTCTTACCAAGCTGGACCAGCTCAGCACTGATGTCTTTATACTGAAACATGGGAGTCACTGTCAGCCTGCACGCTGCTCACGCTGGGCATGATGGGACAGGAAATTATCAGTGAAGTGTTTTGCAGAGAGGCATAAATTCCATTATTTTGATGTTTCAAGATACTTTTGAAGTTTTAGCTCCTCGGGTGCAACACTTTAAAAAAACGTTTTATCTGTTCTGGACAGATATCTTAAGTCTCTATTTATTATTAAAATAAGATTTTTGTAACAGATTTCTGCAATAATTAAGTCTGTATTTATTTTTGTCGTAGCTACATCAGGTTTTAAATTTGGGTTTATTCAGTTGAATATTAAATACATTTTCTACAAATTATTTGAATCATCTATAAAACTGGTAAAAAAATAAGTTACTCATACATGAATTTTTGCCATACAGATTTAAAAAGGTTTTTTTTGCATATGCTCATAATCAAATTAAAAAGCTTAAAACAACCCAAAATGCATGTATGAGGCTTTATTTGAAAGGTAACATCTTCTAGTTTCTTAGCTTACTTAGCATATGGCTCAAACTAAATCTTACCTATTTTAGTTTAAATGTGGTCTAACCCTAACCTGCTTGTGTGCAGGTGGATTTTTTAAGAGGTTAAGAAAATAAAATTTTGGTCACAAGCCTATCCAGAGGGGGGCCCGTTTCCTGTTTTATTCCCTGCACGATGAGAGCTTAAAGTCAGGAACAGCATAATGGAGAATCCAAGCTTGTTGAAAAGTGTGGGTTGAATAATTCAAAGTGAATCACTGTGACTACAGGTACTCTTCTCCATACCGAAACATGCACACACACATAATCCTCTGTGAGCTCCGAGTGGATTTCACAGGAGTTCATGGAATTAAGTGTGTACTGTGAGTATGTGATCATTCAGGAAGTGACACTGAAAGTCTTTCAAAAAAGCATCAGTGCATTGGAACGAATGAAAAAACTGGAAGGTCATGAGGTCAGTAGCTACAAACTGCATTTATTCTGGCTTTATCTAAACATACATGCCACTGTTTGTAATCGATTTGTGACTGATATGTTTAACATGTCCTTGCAGTGGAGAAAGTGTGAAGAAAATCCATATAGGCTCTCGTTCGAGCTAAAAACTTGCTCCACTGCATTCAGTTGGTGCCGTTTTTATTTCATTTTTTCTGCGGCCCCATAGACAGACTGTGTTAGCAGCTGTAACTAACAATACATTTGTTAAAACTTGATCACCAAATTGATATATTTTTTTTAAACTTTTTTTCTTCCTCCTTGTTTGTATGATAATACTTTCCCTTTAAATGGTTTTTAAAAAAATAAAATACCACAAAAAAACAACGCTCACAGTAACTGAAGCGATGGGGATGTATTCTAAATTTAGAGTAATTATTTTAAAAATGTCTGCATACTAAAAAAGCCTCTCATGTTGTGATGATGTGAGGCAGTGGGAGGTGAGATTATACCATCCCTTTGTATGTGCAAGTTAAATACATAAGTTGCCATGGAGACCTGATGGTACCATAACTCATATCTTAACGAGCTCCGGCAGACTCGTCCATGCTGCAGTCGGTAAATACGTACATTAACAGTTTAAAATGTAATCCCTACTTGTTACGTTCCTTTCTTCCCACATCATCTGAACAAGCTTACAGTGCAGAAACATATTTTCCCCCTGTGTTATTTTTATAATGTAGTGACCTTTTAAGAGAGATGAAAGAACGAGGCTGCACCGTACTCCAATCAATCAAACTCATAAATCCTTAATCCCACAGTGAAGGGATCAGAAAAGACTTGTGAAAAGGGCAGACACCAGTGGAGGCTCAGATTGAAAAGCCTGTTTTGTTTATATTTATGAAGTCAAATGTTCCAGTTGGGTTTTTTTTAGGAAAATCCAAGAGCCGTTTAGAGTTCTGGAACAATTATTTCTGTCTGTCTACTTCCAGTATTCGTTCCCGTAGCTATTTTGAAACTCTTGCCATGAGTAATTAGAACTTTGGCCGATTACTTTGTTTGGATTTTTATTAGGCATGCTAGCAGCATGGCTCTGTGTGTAACCACTTTGGTCTACACTGACTTTTCTCAACAACTGCTGGATGGATTACCAGGAAATTTTATCAACATTCATGATCCGCAGAGGATGAACCACATTGATCTCCTGATGTTTCCTCTGGTGTTACCATGAGGTTAACATTTATGGTTTTGAGTCAAATATCTCAACAACTATTGGACGGGTTTCCATGACATTTTGTAAACACATTCATGTCCCAATTTTACTGTTTTTAGTTCTAATTTTAAATTGTAAGACAAAATATGCAACACTTCGATGATGGTATGGGAAACAGTATATTTTGCTGAATGCATTTTAGCCTCACAGAGCTGAAAAGTCAAGCCAAAGTGTTTTAAACCTCCTTATTTTTCCAAATGTCCAACAGGGGGCGACTCTACTGGTTGCAAAAAGAAGTTTGATTGTATAGAAGTCTATGAGAAAAATAACCTTGTATATACTTAATTTATTGCCTCAGTAAAATCTCATGGCCTCCATCTTGAACTTTGAGTGTTTTTTGGTCACCTTAAAATGTCTTACGGATGCACCTTGCTAACCTAGCTAGCTAGCTAGTACCAGTGTTAGCATCCTCCTCCCCAGCTCCACCCTCTCGTCCAAATATGGTAACTTCTGGTTATAATAAAGCCACGATGGCAATGGTCAAAATGCCAAACGACAAACCAGGCCTCCAGACTTCAGCCCACAAACCAATAGTTGACGCCACGGCGGCCACGTCCACTTCTTCTCAGCTGCACTGCTAAGAGTTCAATAGTGCATTGGCTTTAAAAAAAAAAAAAAAAAGTCAGAGTCCGCCATGGTTTCTTTGCTTACATCTGTGCACTTGGGACGATTTTAGGTCAGAAGTTGGAAATTTCACAGAGGAAATTCCAACCTCTGACTTTAACTGGAACGCAGCAAAAGCAGATTACTAATAAAAACAGTGATGTGGCAACGCAGGTTATTGAAGCAAAAAGCTTTCCATGCATGCTTGATAAAATATGTTTTTTTGAACTTGAATCTTTTTTCCTTTCATATTGTACCTTTCTTTTCTTTTATTATTTTCATAAATCAGCTCCTTGAAAACATATTAAATGTTCTGGATTATCAAGCTATTTGACAATGTGTCCTCTAATGGTTTAAAGAACCTTCAAACAGACATATATATATAAACCACATATCACCAGGATTTAATGCAACTTAAAAAAAAAAAAAAACCCCATCCCAACAATTATCCTTTAAAGTTATCTTGGATGAGAAAATCCTCATCCTCGACCAACTGCCGCATGTCTGCATGGTGCCTACTCACGACCAGAGGGAGCTTCTGCCTTGTGTGACGACCCCTGTGAACTTTGTCAGCCTCCTGGCGTCCACCTCGAACCACTGCAGCGGGTCATCCCTCCCAGCGCACCAGGCCCCGTCATAGAGGTCATCTTCATAAAGGCCGGCCTGCAGGCCAGAAACAGCCGTGTGGAGCAGAATTTTATTCCAGATGTCCAAGTGGAAACACAACAGAGACACACTGACTAGTAGACCCTCTTTTCTTTGCTTGCTTTTGATGCATATTTAAGAACCAGCTAAGCTACATGAGATAAATGTGACTTCTAACTGGATAAAGACACCATTTGAACTGTAACTGTTATAAACGGGTACAGACTCCATCACTCAAACCAGACTAAATCATTCATAAATGGAATGAACATGGATAAAACAAAGCCAGCGAGTTACTGGAATGAATGCAGGACACATCTGTGAGACAGGGTTAAGTGATGAAAACACTGTCTGAACTCCCATTTCCCAGCATTCAACAGCTTCAGCGTACGTGATACTGATCCAACGCGAGGATTCATTTTCTAAGACACTTTCTCAGTTCAACAGCTGGAAATGTTAAACTAATTATAAAGCATAAAGTGCTGCTTTCTCCACGGAGCCCGTGCTGCTGCAGTCGACGCTGTTGGCCCATGTGTGAACAGACACACACATGCTGTATGCTGGCAGGGCACATTGTTCATCCTCTTAATCCAAATGTTAACATTATGATGACATACAGCTCTGTGCATGCTGAGGGCACACGAGCGCTGCCTTTTTATCACAACTGTCAAGTCTCTTTGAAGTACAGCACTCTGATTTCACATGGAGCAGCTAATTATTTAAAGATCTGACCGAGGGAGGATGAGTAAACATTTACATATCCCCACTTCAAAGATAATAGATCATAATTTAAAGATAGGATATGCATTTTTAGGAAATACAACCCGCCGACCTGTTGTTTTGGTTCTCACCAGAGTATAATTGGATTATTCACATATAACCAAACAAACCGTAAAAAGTATGAAAACTATGAAACTAACTGAACTTGTGAAAGCGACCTGACTGGATTTGTTGATCCGATGCAGGTTCAAAAAGACAAAAATATGTCTAAACCATTTAAACAATACCCATACTGTAATTCACATGCAGCTAGGAGAAGCACGTCCTCGCTATAGGAAGTCAGCGCTCTGCTGCTTGAACTAAATTCCCAAAGCACGTCTAGGTTTACTGTTGAATGATTTGTGAGATTGAAAATAAATACTTCTTCCACGAAGAGTCTGTTTTATGTCCCATCTGTCTGTCAGTGTGCAGAATATGTCAAAACTTTATTAACAGACTTCAATAAAATATGGAGGGTGATTAGGTTTTGGTGCCAGTCCAGATCCAGGTGCAGACCCAGGACCTTACAGTACTCGAATGAAAAAAATAATAATCTGGCACATGTAATCCATAATCATCTCTAACTTTATGCATTTGGCTGCAGTATAAAGATTCATTTTAATTACAAATGTAAAGGCTGTGCTATTTCAGTGCTTTCTAAAATTTAATTTGTTCATGTTTGACTGCCAATACCCATCCTGTATAAAAGTCAAATTCATCACAGAACTGTTGGTGTCTGGAATCTAAACAAACTGTTGCAGCTACAAAAGTGGAAATAAACCAAACTCACTGGCCACAGGCCCGATTCAACAGGCAACATCTGCTTTCTATGTTGTTCCTTCTGATTTACGGATAATTGTTCTGGAGGACGGACACTATCTCTGCCCCTCTGTGATCCCTGACACACACACACCAAAAACACTGATCCTTTGTTTTGTTGATGTCCTGAAACATAATGCTTTGTGTGGATTAAGAGCATGTGTGTGTGTGTTTCATTAATTGTGTGGATTCGGAGCAGTGCAGCCTGCAGAAGAAGAGGCACGCTGCAGACCGTACACATGCTAATACCCTCAAAGCACAACTTGCACTAACAGGAAATACCTCTTCTCCCAGATGCCAATCCTTTCTGTTAGGTTTGGGGACGTGCCTCTAGTTTGATGGCAACACTGTTACATTCTCTGCTGAGCTGAGTATTAAAATACGCTCCGAGCTGAAACAGAACAATAATGTCACCAACATTTAACTGAGAAAAGCCAGTTATTGCAGCCGACATCTTTCCATGGAGCTTGAATCTGAACTTAAAGTGATCCTGAAATTAAAAGATGCTATCTCTGGATCATGTATTGCGGCTTTGTTGGAAAAAACGACGCTCCAACTGAGGCTTCCAAGAAAAGGCCAGATTGCCCAGGGTATAATGCGAGCCCCAACATTTCTGTTTAGCATGCCCAAGCTACCAACACATCACATTCCTGATGAAACATACCTGAATGTTAAGCCGACCTCTGTGTGCACCAAGGCCGTAGCGTTTCGTAGTTGAAGCATGGAGCTGGAAATCATCAATCTTCAGCGTCTCCAGTCCCATGGGAGGGCAGTCTGGGGGACGAGAATGAAAAATTGGCCAGTTATTGTAATGTTATGTATCATGTGTTGCGTTGCTGCTTTCGGCACAGTGCAGCTCCTTCACTCAGCGGTAATGAACAGTTTTAGTCTTTGCAGAGTGAGCGCAAATTTGTGAAGCAAACAAGACAGCAGCTGCACTGAGGATCATAATAGGGGCTCCATACAGAAAACATAATGTATTCAACCCAGAGTGAACAATGAACTGTTTCATTTTGATCATGTGAAATGCCCAAATTAGAGCAGAATGTGATTATTACTATGATGGCGGCCATTATCAGTGTTGATGTTCCTCCATTCTGACTCTGAACCAAACACAATAATAACTCACCTGCAGGAGACAAATAAAGACAAGCTCATGTGCGTAAACAACTCACTTTTTTTCTCAAAACCAGGAAAAGCAAACTACAAAAGGTGAGCCGATGTGAATGAAATGGATTTTAAAAGCGCGACGGAGGCTTTGATGTCTTAACTGCTCTGAATTTTCTAAATGTGTCAATCTTCGTGGATGATTAATAACCGTAGCCTCTCTGCGTTTCCTACAGGTAATTTTGCAGTGCACGCCTATCACCGCCATCTTACTGCACCTTGAATACATGATTAAATTGTTGAAATGACTAAAGCAATATCATGAAAGGGAGGGAAATGGGGAAAAGCAGCAGCAGCTGCAGAGCTGTCAGGCATGTTGAAAGGTTTTGGTAAAGAGATATAATTTAATCAAAGGAAGAGATTTCACTGTCAGAAGGATTTTGGATTACTAAAAGGTCTATTTCACACATATTTACTTAAAGGTGCTGCACCTGATGTTCATAACAGCAAATAAATATCTGCTATGTAAAACTATAATGACATCATTGTTAGGTTTGTGGGTTAAAATCCGATCCTTGTTCTTTGTTTTGAAAGTCAGTCTGGCTGAATGTTTGTGCATGTGAGTTGAATGAATTTGAATATGCTGAAATATGGCTAAGGTCCATTAGCAGCTATTGGATTAGCTAACAAACGGGTCATAATCATAAAAACTTGTGTGATCCTTCAAGACCTTTTCCCCAACACAGTTCAGTAATTTTATACTGCTGTTCAATAAAGCTGTGCAACAGAAAAAACAGTAAAGCAGCAAAGTTTGAAGCATCCTGACTCTGGGTTCACTGTGTGGGTCAAGCTCCACAAACGCTGGATGCTAATTTCCCACAAAGCACAACTCATAATGCCTTTTTGTTTCCCTTCCTGCCTGATAAACAACATGCTCGGGTTTGTAATGAAGGCATCCTGTTTTTTGATGTGTCCAAGCCAAAACTGAATAACCCTAATAACATCACTATGACCTCAGCAGGGTGATTATTTGAGTTTGTTTCTCAGACTTACAGACACGATTACATGTACATTAGTGTAGATGAAGATTCTGCCGATACTGTGCAGGTATCCTCTTATCTACGGTGCAAAGAATCCCATAGTTCATATTTACTGGCAGTGCAGAGGATGGCAATTAGCCGTCATCGATATGACTAATCATCTTGTAATTAACTCCTTGAGTTGCAATTATCCAGAAACCGCCCCCTCATGCCACAGCAACGGTTTGGCAGGCATGCGGCCGTCTTCGAGGCACTCTGCCTTTATTTCAGAAAAACACGGTCTTTAAAAGAGAGAAAGCTGCACATCACTTAAGAATGTTTTCATTTGCTGCTGGAGGGAGTTTGCAGTTC
Source organism: Serranus cabrilla (assembly GCA_903364295.1). NCBI lineage: Eukaryota > Metazoa > Chordata > Actinopteri > Perciformes > Serranidae > Serranus > Serranus cabrilla. The sequence goes on along the minus strand of CAFUXE010000867.1, from coordinate 186,354 downwards.
ATTTGAACAAATGCCTGTCTTTAAGTGATTGCAGAAACCGACTTGGTGTTCACTAAATGGAGCTCTTTGTGTGAGATTGGCTCATCCTTTACACGACAATGAATATCAACCAGCGAGCGCCAGGCGGGCGAATCAAGGTTGATGTGTGAAAACCCTCGCTGCCCGGCGGCTCTTTGGGTCAGATCATGCTGTTTGCAGACGTCGATTGAATTTCAGAGCAAGAATTTCCGACCGGGCACCGGTCTGTTTGTACATGCAGCATATGCTGCACATGTTGCTGTCATACAGCCAGAGCTGCCTTTACAAATGAACACCCAGAAGGGAAGCAGGAACAAAGAGGACAAAGAAATTCCTTTAAAAATACTGCATCTTTACTTTGGTTTTTACAGGATATATGCATGTGAACATCAACATATTCTTCATAAGCTGGTTTTGCAATGTATACCTGCTCCAATATGTCTGAGACACGGAAGAACGTCAATCACATGAACCACAATTTGTACAGAAGCCAGAAACAAAACCGATCAGCCTCCAAAATCCACACATGCATGAGACAATTTATGTTTGGGGCATAACGCAAACATGGCTTGAGAGCAAATTAATTCCTGCTGTAAAACTGAAACGTAAAAGTTTATTAACAAGTCAGAGGCGAAGCAGTTAGTGTGGTATTCACAGTAACTCTATATAGCAATCAAACACAGGCGCTGATCTACTTGTGAACCTCTATTCCTTTACTTAAAATCTTCTAGGAATCCGACACAAACTGAATAGATTGAACATATTAGAACAACTCGACCCCTTAAAGCGGCCCAAAGGATCAAAGCAAGACAAAAAATAAATGGGTGCCTGCCATGTTGCAAGGCCTTAAATCATTATCACCATCTGAATGCAATCGTTCACCAGAGGACCCACACAGGAAGACAGCATCTGGCCTTAACAGTAACGTCTAATAGAGAAGACGAAACAGGCAGTCATGGACTTGTAATTTTCTATCTAGGCCATTAGAAATGTTGCTGAGGCCCAAAACCAATTCTGGGATTAAAGTTCAGTCAGGCTTTCTATGTCACAAGTTCTCATTTCACATCTGTTGTGAAGAAACACTAAAGGTTTCATCATATCTTAATGTTTATGTACTGTAAGTTTCAAACAAAGATCTGAACCAAGTGGTGTCCTGTAAACTTCAAATCAAGACCAGCTTTTGCTAATTAGTGGCTGTTGTGGCCACAAATAGCAGTTGCAGGATAGCAGCCAAATTTCCATGTTAACCAAATACTTAGTCTGAACCACTTTTTCTGGCACATGCACCAAATTAACATTGATTTGATTGATGTTTAACTGAATTCACAGTCTGAAAAAATGCATCACAGAAATGCTTTTCTTAAAAAAATAGCTAATCAAAATCTTTGCCAGTTTGGCTGATGTTCGGACCATAAAACCCCTTTAAATATTCTGGCTTTAGTATTACCAGAACAGGTGTTTCCCTGTATAAAAAAAGTAAACAACTTTTTAAACAACTTACATTTTTTATGTAACTTCTGTGGCTCACGTCACCCTCTTAACTACTTCACGTCCAGTGTTACTTACATTAATTTACTGTTTAAACTGTCTTTATAATGCCTAACTAGGAAGTTTTTTTTGCCGTAAACCAAGGTCAGTGGTTTTTTAGCCTAAATTAATTAAAACTACATCCTTTTTTACATATCCACCATACGTATAATGACGTGTGTGCTATTTCTAGAACATTTCGTTGTACCGTGAGCCGCTTAACACAAACAGTCTTATTCTGTTTAAGTTGGAAATCTTGTTGCACATTCAGTTTAACTTTCACAGCACATGAGTGTGTTCAGTGAACACACACTTTGTAATGCATTGATGCACAATACTGATGATAATTCCCTGCTTATACCAGACCAAGTTAATCTCCTCAGTGTATTTAACGGAGCATCAGTGTTCAAGTTCAGTTTTTATTTGTTAAACAGAACATTGTGTTATTTCTTGCTTTAAGAGGAAAATCCCTTGACAACCCTTTGTGACAAACTGAATCATCATCTTTGCACATCAACCCGTGATATAATTTCTGCTGTTCAAAAGCCCAAAAGTCTGCAGCTTGACTGTGCACATGTGGCAAACTGTGATTCCTCAGCGGAAACATCTTGTTTCAACACATTTCTGTTACATCCGATGGGAATAATGAATGAGCCGTTGAGACATCCGCTGAATCAAACTTTGAGAATCTGAACTGGTGTTGGGCCCCTTTTTAATGGATTCCCTATTGTTTAGGTATGTGTGGATGTGGCAGACAATCATGAGGTTTTACACCTCCAACACTGGCTGAATAATTGAACATTTAGAGGATAAACTAAGTTTTCTAAGAGCAATACAGCTGTTGATACATGGAAAGTGTATGATTTTTACATTTTACATAAATCACCTGCAACCAGGAGACACTGAAACACATTTGAAAAACAGACTGAGTCCCAGTTTCAGCGTGAAAACATGATTTTGGGACCCTGAGCTTCCAGATCTTAACTGTGTTGGCTTCTTTGTGCCAGGCGTGTCGGCACGGAGTTCTCATTTTCCAACATGCAAGTTTATCCAACTTTCTGCTCCCATTCCCAGGAGCCAAATTAAAAATGGCTGCCTCTCTGTCTGTCTCCGTAGGTTCCTTACAATAGCTTCAACATAAACACATAAATTCACAGTTGGCCACGGCAGCCTGTCTTAACCTTGCAGAATTATTAAATACAGCTTCCCGTTATGCTGTCTGACACTGTGTAAATAAGTCTAATGAGGGCAATATCACCGCGTTCAGAGCTGTGGAAAGTCTGAGGTCAAAGCACATGTGCTTTTGCCCTAAATCACGCTCTCAGTCGAGCGAGTTTAATCTGTCATCTGACATGACAGGAAGGCTACTGGGGCATCCTGGCTTCAGTTTAGCAAATATATATCGTGATCCATGGAAACCAAACACAATGCTTCATAGGCAAAGAAGACATCAGTGCCTCTGTGGCTTGACTCCACTTCTGAGAGCATCATCTTATACTGCCAGACTTTTCCTCTCAGGGAAAATATTCTGTCTGAAAAGCTCTCCCCCCTTTCCAAAATATTTGTCATCTCTGAGAGAGTTTGTTTCTTTTTTCCCACCCTAACGGCTCCTGTGAAAGCAGAGCAATGATCCATGCACGTCGGAGGAAAGATGAATTTTTATGAGATCATGAATTTCCCATAACAAGTGAAAGTGTCACCAGTTGTTCACTCACCCTCTCTCAGCGAGGTGTATTGTCCTTCTCCTTCTGGGATGCTGTTTGGGGTTTTCAGGGCGCTCTTCTTGCTCTTTTCTGCCTTTTTGTTGGCTGCTTTCACTGAGGAAGGAAATGACATTAATGCAGGGACGAATCTAAAACTTTTTCCATTTTTTAACTGGGGCTTAGACAGGTCCAATCACCTTGAAAACTGCTGATTCATTGTTGTTAACATAGAGAAGGAGTGTTGACACAGAAAAAAGAGCATTTGCTGGATTCAGTCCGACACATATGGATAGATTCAGGATTGGGGTCTGAACCAAGAGACAATCACTGAAAACATTTAACTCTTGTGCTCCTTACATTCAGTTGCAGTCTTGCTCACAGTGGCTAAGCTGTCGCTCATTTAAAGGTATAATATGCAACATTTCTGCACTAGAAACGACTATTTAAATTTTGTTGAGTTACATTGTCCAGAATGTTTCCAAGACAGTTCAAACCCAGTGAAATCTTTATTTTATTCAAGATAACTGTGCATTTCATTGGGTCAAATAAACGGCAATAAAATCTAAAATTCCCCTGGCAGGTCAGTGGAAGGTCAACTGATCCATGGACATTATCTCTGTTTTAGTCATGTAATAAGTAATGGTGGATGTTAAACAATGAAGACAACAACGTCCACGACCATAGTTTTGATTGAGAGACCCCTAGTGGCAGAAAGTACACACTGTGCCTTTAATACAATAAGAGCATATCCTGTTAACGGCCTCCAGGTTGGAATCAGTCATGGTAGCAGCTCCCTGTACGAGCTGCAGGATGTGAGCATGGAGTTATGGAAGTGAGGCTGTGCTTTGTGTTTGACTGAGTGTCAGGTCGGGATAGGCCCCACGTGATAACAATCCTTCTCACATCTGAAAGTCCTTATCCCGTCCCATCCCGGGGACAGGTTCAATCCTCTACAGCGCTCCGAGCTGCATGTGTGGATGAGCGTAACGGATGCAGAAGCCTCTGATCATTCGTGTGGGTGAGGCAAAGGCAACAACAGCTCCCTGTTATCATATCCCTGCTCTCATCCCACCTGCAGTAGGTATCCCTGCTGAGACACGTGACGCCACATGCCTGAAACATTAAGTCACTGTCGACACAGCTGCTCTAAATTATCTGCCACCAACCAACCGAAAGCTTCACGCCTGTTACTGTCCTCCAATCAGCTGGCAGGATCTCAAACATACCTACAAACCTGCTACTGCATGTGCTCAGAGTCTCACCGGGAGCTCTGAGCTCACTATCACAGGACAGCGCTGCCGTGCCTCGGAAAAACGTGGATCTCACATGTGTTCTGGCGCCTACATGTAATGCAGTCCTGACCTCTGAGGCGGGTGAGGCTGTTAATCCTGCTGTTGTGCGGCAGCCACACAGAAACATGGCTCTGATCTATGTGCATAGGGGGGGGGAGACTACCTGAGGAGGTCACTGCTATTGTTGTTTTTCTCTCCACACATCCATCACCATGTGAATTGAATTCAGCTGCTCCTCTTGAGTCTGTGGCACGTTAGCTCACATTTTTAAATCCTAACCTGCAAATTCCAGCACTGATCTGTCAGCTTAAATTTCACAATAAAAGCATCAGCTGTTGCAAAAAAAAAGCCACAGAAACAGGTGCTGTTTTCTACTTTAAAAAACTGTATTCTGCAGTTTAATTCTAACGCATACTGTAAATAAACTGCATTCATGTGGCTTTTCTAGTCTACCGATCACTCAATGCACTTTACAACACACAGTCACACACTGCAGGCTGGCAGAAGCTGCCGTGCAAAGTGCCGACCGAGGGCTTCAGCGTCTTGCTCAAGGCACTTTAACACTTTAACAAAACCTTTCATTAATTAGGCGACAGCTGTTCCTCCTCTTGTACAAATACTTATGTGATAATAAGAAATATTTAAAAATGAACCAAAACTTGCTGGAAAAAGCTCAAATGATCAGACACACACTGTCATCTAGTGGCAACACTCACTCATAAAGTGACTACAAAAAAGTTTCAGCTAAAGTTTAGTTTTCAAAAGAAAAATCAACACTGATTGGTTGCTCACGGCACTTTAAAGATGCTTTTGACAAGGACTTCTACAATAAGAATAGTTTTACTATTTTATCCCTCTGAAAAGTGTTTTTTACCTGATTTTGCATCAGTTTTATCCGTCTGCCTGCTGCTGTCTGTCTTTCCCTTGGGTGCTTTCTTGCCAAGGCTTTGGCTCTGGTGCTCATGCCTGTCAGGTATTGAGGCCACAGGCTTCTCCAGCACTTGGACCTGGTTGTACTGCTCTCTTGTCAGCAGCTCCTGCATGTAGTAATCCTCATCCTCGCCGGCAGAGCCATGGCTGAGGTCTGCGAGCCCCACGAGGAGTCCCAGCAGAGCCAGGGGGGTGAGGAGGCTGAGGCGCTGTCTTGTCATGACCCGGGGGATTATCTCCAGCTGCGAGTCCCGATGCCGTCTCCAGAGGAGCCTGCTGCTGCTGCCGGGCTGCGTCCCATCAACTGCTCCCCTTCCCTCTCCCTTCCCACTCCAACACGGAGAGTTCACAAAGTTCTCAGAGCGCTCCAAGTCACTGACGAAAGCAGCGGAGCCAGAGGGTCCATGGACGCCTCAGACTGGGAAAAATGCAGTGAGGGAGGGAGAAACACAGAGAGCAGGAGATGAGGGAGAGGAGAGGGAAGAGGCAGGGAGACTCTTCTCTCCTTTAGATGCTGGCAGGTGACTCAAAAAGAAACCTTTTTTCTTTCTCTCTTATAGATTCAAACCAGCCCAGGCTGCTGACACACTGCAGAGTCATTTTATTGGTGTGGAATAGGGATAGAAATCTCTCCGGGAAACATACATTGACACATTCAGGATCTGCTTTCATCTCCATCTCCTCCCACTCAGTCTGGGGCCGGCTTTAACCAGAGGAAAGTTTCTTCTTTCCTGCGGGGGAATCAGCAGCTCTTAACCAGTTTGCAGTTCTGTTTGTCCAAAGCAGAAGCAGAGGCGAGTTACTGATCCACGCAAGGGCGTGTTTGAAGTTAAAACTGGCACAGAATATGGACTCCCAAACAAACAGTAGCAGTCATCTGCCTTAACTGTAACTCACAGTGGGTGTGCAGCTGTTAGAGTTTAGTAAAAGCACACTTATTCAATGTCTTCTCCCACCACATGATATCCCTTCACTGGGAAAGCTAATTAACTTGTTGTTCTTCTTCAGACTGCCTCATTTGCCGCGGCTGTTCTAGTTGCAGCCAAGTCCTTTTTGGACTCTGAGGTAATTTACACGTTTCTCTCTGTGCTCGCTCTCTGGAGCGTCCGGGCACGTTGTAACACAGGGATGGAGCGATGCCCCGTGTGTCACACCTCATCACATCAGTGCTGTCTGTTCCTCGTAAAGCTCTTTCTCTCCTTTTCTCTCTCACACACACACAGCAGCCAATGGAGCCACTTTCACAAGAAGACAAAAACAAAACCCAAAGCCAACACACTCCTGATTAAAACCATATTTTGCCAGCTAAAAAAGATTCATCTCGAAGGTAGATAAAGTTCTAAATCGCACAAACTGTTATGCGTGGCGTTCAAGAAGCATTGGGAGTCGTTTGGAAGCAAGATGTCTAGCCCTGGGCTCAAAATATTTAGTCATAAGGAGAAGTTGGATTCCACGGAGCATTTGCACAACTAATAAGTACAGCTTTTGACATTTCATCAACCTGAGGCAAGAAAGCAAAGATAATAATCCCCTAACAAGCCCAGTGCCCCGCCTGGACGCTGCCCAATTTAAATGCAGTGGTTCATTACACAAAACTGACGTGGATAGACATTGCATAAAGAAAAGTCTGAAGAGGTTGTATAGAAAATGAGACTTTACACCTGAGACTGAGATAGCTCCTGGATGGTGGCTAAAGGAGGCAGAGGCTGCAGGCTAATCACAGAACAGCAGGATGTGGAGTGGGTGGACAGCCCGAGGCTGGGAGACTTCATGCACGGCTGGCACAGTGTTTCTCCAGCGAGGCAGGCAGACATTGGCTGTTGTTCGCCCACTCCTCATGGAGACTACACCCATCCTAAACTGTCTGGGTGGAAGAACGAGGGAGGAAGCGGAAGGAGCGAGAGAGCTGTGGCATTTTATCAAAGGGTCTGAGACAAGAAAAATCCTCCCTCCCTGCCTGCACACCTTAAAACAACCAGAGTGTGTGTCAGGTTTCTCCAAATTCATGGCCACACTGAAGCTGGGGTGCCTCCGGAGGCAGATCTACAGCACAGGAGCTTTTAATTTATGGCATGGTGAAGGATTTGTCTGTTCACAGCCACTGAAAAACTGTAACTGGACAAATCTGTCTGGGTCTGTTGTGGTTTTTACTCACATTCTTACACTAGTTTTACTGTCCAATTATGTTTTCAGCATTTCCAGAATCCAGCTATAACTTTCTTTAACAAAAAAGTCTTAAAAAGTTTCATTACTTCCTGTTCAGACTACTGTAACTCAGTTTATTCTGCCAAACATTTTTCCATGCCTTCAGTTTAAATCCTGAGCCAAATGAGCATCTTTACACAGCTACCAGTGGGTTTTAAAGCCTCTCTTAGATCATCGGGCAGGGTCCTTCTGGCAGCTCCAACAAGTCATGTTGGTTGTTTTTCAGTGGTTAAAATGGCGCAAATGATCATTCAAAACATGATTCATATGAATGTTGTCTGATGCCAACGAACTTAGTTAATGTTAAGGAAAGGTCGTGGTTAATAGAAGCACAATCCATGAACTTAAGAAAATAATTACATCGTTATCGAAGAAATTTGGAGAAATGCGGGAAAAAAATGTTTGTTTTCTGTATTAATGAGAGAATTAATGCAGAAAAACAGAGCAGATTTCTTGTTTTTCTGAATTAATGGGATAGTTATCCAAGAGCAGAATTCGTACATAATGATCTTAATAATTTAAAGAAACATTTTTTTCTCAAGTGAATGCAATGTGATTCTTTTTTTTTAGGATTATTCTTACAGACTTTCATTTAACTCAATGGATGTTCTTATCTTTTTATTTTGTATTATGTCCTTGTTTTCTTTGAATTTAATGCTTCATAAATCGATAAACCATTCATATCTGGACCATTTTACTGTCTTACAGAACATACTGTATGCACTGTAGTTTATAAGTGACTTAAACACAGTCATCATCTATTTAAGCATGAAACATTATCCTAAACCTGATGTCTGAAATAACCAGAATGTGTGCGTTAAAATACTGAAGTAAGCAGATCAAACAGCAGCTTATCAGGCTGAGGAGCCGAGCGGCTGGAGGCAGGGATGTTGTGACAATAGCTGTCTCTCAGTGAGGAACACCCTAGGTGGGAGAGTGATGGCTCCTGCCTCCTCCATAATCTCTTACAGGGAGAGAAAAAAATCCCCGGCTGACTTCTCATTAATTGGACGTCAGAGCCCAGAGTGACAGGTTAGAGGCTCAGTGGCAAATACCTCCCTGCTGCTGCTTTGGCACTTTGGAATTGGTGAAAAAGGAGGGACAGAAATCGGAGAGTGGAAAGAATAATGTAGAATAGTATTGTTCTGATAAGCATGACATTAAAAGGACAAAATCTTCCTGACAAACAATGTGAAGTTACTGCTAACCGGGGCTTAAAACGATATGATGAGTCATGGAGTAGAGTGTGTGTAATCTCACAAATTCTCCCCACACACACATGGATAAACTGTATGCATGCAAACACTTTTTGCGACCATCCATCAAACACAACCTTGAGTGTGTCAAACTGGCGTGTAGCCAATATTTCTAATAAATTCTGACGAGCAGGTACACCCCCGGCTGACAGGGACAAACCCTCCTTGTCTTATTTATTTGTTTATTTATTTACACGTCCGCCGTAATGTAATGTAACACATTTATGGATCCAAAAAGTGTCATATTACAACCTTGGATTTAGTACATTAAAACATGTGCATTTCATTATGGATGAGTTTCAACTCTTGGGGCGTTGTTGATACGCAGACAGGCAGGGAAACTTAGCATGCAAGCTAAATCTGTGTGCATGTTAAACTGAAAGAAGGAAGCTGTCAGTGTTTGAATAAGAGGAATATGTGTATTAAAGGCCAGTTGCACTACTTCCTTGTCTTTTATTTGGAGGTTTAATTCTATTCTTGCATAGCTGTGTGCACTTTCCAACTTGGCTCAATTGGATCTGTGAACATTTCTCTCAGAAGAAGGTAAACGGCTGGTGTTGGATCTTTGCAATACTTCTCCTGTGTCCATGGAAACTGTGTGAAACGTGGAGATGGTCAATTTGCGAGACCAGCACACACGCAGAGCAGCATGCTTTGAGTCTTGAAGTCTGTGTCAGCTTATGTTTTCTTTCTTGGAACTCAGAAAAATCCGCAACCCGCTTTGCCAGCTAAGTCAAAGATATAAGCCGTTTTTTATTGGTTTGATAAAGTCAATATATCCAATGGTGCTACCTAAAATCACGGGGAGTCAGGAAGCAATGTTTTTTTTTAATGATGTCTAGAGATCTTCAGGTGTTGTTTTTGTCAACATTTTTTTTCCGATCTTGATTAGTGCAGCACAGTGAGATGTTTTTCTTTCTTTTGGTTTTGTACAGAATCACAATGACAGTTATGGAGCCATTTCTGCTAAAGAGACAAAAACCTCAAAAGTAAAGCCAGTTATGGGAGACTGAATGATATCAAGAGGGCGAATTTTTGAGTAACATAAAGTGGAACTTATGAGTGCATGGATAGTCAAAGAGCCCACCAGCCTCTGGCTACTGTTTTCAAGCTTTGGTTTGTGCAAAATGATGCTTAATGGCGTAAGAAACTACAAAGAGATGCTAATCAACTAACTCATAGATGCCAAATAACATGAAATGTGCAAAACAAATACAGAATTACCACAAGGAGATGCAAAGTGACTTAAAATAGACACTGAACAACCATAAAGAAACACAAGAGATTGCATTGAAAAGTGAAACGACTACAAAGAAATGCAAAATGACTACAAGAGACCTCTGACGTGTCCGGCACGTTGTCTCATCATCTGTGCATAAATAAGCTGCAGTTTGCTGTTAACTCTGCCATGTCAGCTTTAAAAGATGATAATACAGTGTGTCGCTGTTGTTTTTTACCGCTTGTTTCTGCTGCCACTTATTGGCCAAAGTAAACACTGCTGGCTTAAAGCCAATCATCTGAAAAAGTTGCTTTCACTGGTATGTGAATAATAACTTGTCAACATCCACAGTGAGCTGTTCATTCAGGCTGATTGAGACAAAAAGTACTTTGGACATCTGTCTTTTATAGTACCTACAGCCTACTTCCATGGTTTTCTACTTTACGCTTTGGCTCTGTCTAGTTATAGCGATATTTTATTATCCCTGCAGAAACGATTACATTTGTCATTGTCCTGCAATTTTGGATAATTTATTGTTGATTGCGGTTTGGGGATGTTGTAGGAATGTCTCCCCTTTGGAGACCTTTAGGGTGATGAAAAAGCTCTTTATCTATTCATTAGACGTCAAGCTGCTCAGCAACAATGTGAGTTTTACTACTTGGTGGCCGGGGTCCCGGCGCGTTTCAACGCGGCCGCCCTCACTTTCTTCCATGAAAACGCTCCCTTCCCTTCCTGAACACCTGTGTTTCTAATTCTTTGTCCACATTCAGTGCGGCTGGGACACTTTCCAGCTGGATGTGACCGAAACAGGCCAGATGTTCCCATCTAATAACAGTGACAGCTTTTCATTTAAATGGCAAGAGAATCCTGATAGAAGCATGAATTTGCATATGTGCACAATGAAATGTAATAAAAGTTGATTTAGGTATTGTGTGATCTTTATTGCCACGTTATTATTTTTTCCTGTGCAAACTTATAATCTCAGAAGTAGAAAGATTCTGTTCACACCCTGATGACAAAATGAAAAGATTAATATTAATCGCTTTAATGCATCATGAAGGATTTGACAGTAAAGGAGAGCTGCAGGTTCTGCAGGCTCCCTGAAGGACATCTGGTAGTTTAGCTGCTGCAAGGAGACGCTCCGCTCAGCACAGATGTAACCACATTAGAATTCTGCACCGTCCTTGTTGTGAAATGCTTGGCTGGACTCTGAGCTGGATGTTAATGCAGAGCAAGGACCCTGGATCCATTAAACCTTGTTGAACAATGACAAAACTGTTAGGCCACAAAAGGCCAGAGAGGACAGAAAAAACTAAGAAGAAACATCTGGTTTCGCACATCCTCCATTGTTAACAGTTCAGTCTGATAATAAATAGGTGAATTAATCATTTCAACCATATGGAGACAACACAACCATTAGGACGAATAATTAGTATTCAAGCATGCAGGACACGACGTTCTTGAAGACTTTTTATAAAGATTTTGGCTGCCCTTGAGTGTGGAGGTACAAAAACAAGTTTTTAAAGAGCCTGGGCAACAATATTTACAAGTAAACTGCCCGAAAACATAAAAATAACTGCAAGCTATTTGACAGTGCCATCACAAAAGCTTAGCTCAATCGACTGTGTGAAGAAAGAAGCAGGGCAATCAGTGATCACTATCTTCACCAGGGACCATTTCTACTTCTACAATATGAGTCCAAAAGAGATAAAAACTGCATAGCGCTGTATATCGCAAACAGATGTTTTGGGCTGAACCCTTAATATTCCACAAATGTTCAGAAAGAGAAGCAAACAGGACTCTTCAGTGTAATATCCTCAGCTTACTCTTGGATTACTGTGCGTAATATGAAAGAGAATAAAGCTATAATACTCATTTTCTTTAAGAAATGTCACCAAGTTTTAATGAAGATGTGTTTGTTTGCTGCATTCCTTGCTTGCTCCATCATCAGTGGGCATGACTGGGCCTCACACAGCCTCTTCAGAAATAACTGGCTGACTATCAGAGCGCTCAATCAGCATGATGGATCGCAAATGTTTGTTGCACAAAGTTGTTTAGCCAAATCTTTTATTTCTTGTTATCTTGAGACACTCTCCATTAATCATTGACAAAAATGAGACGTGGAGCTGGGATTCAGAAGATGTTTTTTTTTAATTTTCACACAGCTTGTTTGAAAGGTTTACGGGGGAGCAGTGGATGTGGTGATCATGGCGTTGTTGGAGGTATTTGACAGCGTTTTTTTCCTATAAAATAAAATAATTTAGTGATAAACGTCCTTCACTTTAAGCCCCACACCACAATGGATTTCTATTACAGCTTAATCTGATAGATAAGGAAGAACAGAGGAGTTAGCTGATGAGGAGTGAAAAGGGAAAAGTGTTGGGAGAGACACTGGAGAGAGAGAGAGGGAGAGCTTATCCAAACTGACAGAGGAGGAATGGACCTGGGGACAAAGTTTCTCCCAGCCTCTTCCAACATCCTGCCATGAATCCTATAAATGTGACCTGAATGTGACGGCCATATTACAGGCTCAGAGGCTCCATCGTCATGCTGTCCGCATTTACTTTCAAGCAAGGACGATCCACGAAGAACAAGAACTGACTCATCTTATTCTGAAAGGAAGTGGCAGCAGGTTTTTGTGAAATTAAATATATCTATCCATCCTGAAATTCTGAGACCACCTGCAGCGACTTTGTGGACTCGTGCTGGTGGCTGAACCACAATTTGGGAACCCTCTGGGCTTGAAGGTAGCCAAAGCTGCTTTTCTGTGCCTTAAATAACAGGGTTGATGTCATTTCATGTTACTTTTTGTTAACAAATCCCATAACAAGACCAAATCCCCTACAGTTTCTTGTGTCTTTCTTTGTCTTTCAAAACATCCAAATGTAGCATTTTATCATTTAAATCTCAAACAGGTCACAAATATTTAGTTTTGCAAACAGATTCTAAATATTTAAAACCGGTGGACGCTGTAATTTTAAGTAATTGTCAGACAGACGTAAACAGTGATTTCTTTGCTTATTCGTGTGTTTTAAATACATTTTGGGATGACAATGAATGTTTGTGGCACACCAGGTTAAAATAAAACAAGATGTTGTAGTGTTAATGTTGTAGTCATGTTAGTATTATCTTGATTTTTATCTTTTCATGGGATTTTCAAGATAATGTGAACATAACGGGCCTATAATGTAGCGAGTTATTCTAAATAATCCATACAGATAACTTTTCTTTGCACAGAGAATTACATAATATCAAGCTTGGGCTGCAGGGAATACTTGGTAGGATTTTATAAGTGTTGATTTATAATAGTCGGCCTTAACCTTTACTGTTAAAGGGCCTTTAAACCCAATTATCCATAGACTCTTAAAAATCCCGAGATTGTATAAAATGCTCTGAATGAACACAGTAGCCTATCAAACCTCTGCCATAAATATTTTATATCTTACTCAGTGTTACAGAACTTAATGAATTGAAGAACAGCTTCTTCTTTGGGCAGATAACTCCTGATGCTTCACTCACACATGACAAACTCCACTTCTTGCAGCGTAAATCAAACGCACCTTTTACGGTTTACGGTAGTGTGGCGCGAGGCGGTCAATTTAAAATGCCACTGCTCCGAAACTGCTGTAATGCTTCTTTGCTACCTAGCTGCTGCATGCTAACAATTTTATGAGCCGGTAAATAGTTTAAATACAGTGTATGCTGCTTCAGGACGGGTTTGAAGAGGAAATAACGTCGCTGCTGGGGATATACCTGTCAAGTGTTACTCTCTGCGCCAAACTTCACTTTAACCTGGTCGGATTTTTATCTTCCCTTCTTCCCATGGCAACTCTCTTCCCAAAGGATTTATTATTGGTTCAACACAACACGGGAACCAACTTCCACACTTCGGCAGGGTAAGTTTGTTTTTTTAATGAATATATTAAGGCTGTGTTTTGTTGGGCATTTTTGTGCTTGTTGAAACTGAAAGCGAGGCCTCTCGCGATGCACCGATCCGACTTTTTCGATACCGATATCGGTTGATGCGCACCAAAAAACAAGCGTTTTCCCCCCCATAGAAACCATTGTAAAAGAGATATTTCTGTTAACAGGACACTTCAAATTGCAAGTTAATTTATGACTCTATCATATAAAAGTATTTTGGGAAATTAAAGTTCCACTATTTGGACTCTTTTGTCATGTCACTGCATTCTGGGTTTAGCATCCTTCATTGTTATTGGTTTAAATAGGTCAAAAGGAACAGAAGTGTATATAGTATAGAACTGGGTTGAATAGATCAGCCTGTTGTCTCCCGGCTTGTTGTTCCTGCTTTACTTGACTTTCCTTCCATATTTATGCAAAGTATTTTCATTGGTTGGCTATTAACGATGAATAATTCAGCCTCCTTGTTTTCTTTTTGTTGATTTTTCAACCATGCATTGTGAATTTTTCATGCTGTGGCGTTATGATGATGAATACCAATGTTTGTGTATCGTTGTTGTGTGCTGAACTGGTTTTGCTGCATATTCCCCAATTGGTTGTTGCCTTGTTTTCCACTCTAATTGAGAGTCATGGTGTGTATTATTTATAGGGATGTAAACATGGCTGCTGTCTTGCACGCAGTCCATTTATGTAGTTCTTTCAGTTGAATAGGAACTTCTTGGGAAACCCAACATGGGTTCTTATCACATTTCTTCCTATTCATATCACATTTTCAATTTAAGTGGAAGCCGCCAGTTAACAGGGTCACTTATCAATCCATAACACCAGCTCTTTTTACACACTGCTCACATGTGCTGCTGTTTCTGCAGCTTATGAGGCTCATATTGCATTTCATAAGCTCCGCCTCCTCTCCTGCATCCACCTGTGGGCTCTGAGTTGAAGTTCCAACCCACTTCTGAGCTCAACTTTGTTATCATCTGTCCCCAGACTCTGCTGTGCAGAGCTTGTGGGATATGATGGGATCAATTATTCCTTTGTCTGACAAACATGGCCTGAAAACCACTTGTCTTTTTCCATGACGACAGGTCGTATTTTTGGGATACTGAGACCAAAATTCAGCACAAAGGAATGTGAAACGGTGTGATTTTAGGCTTAAATGTGTGTTTCAGAAAAATCTCTGGAGTTTCCTAAGTGGCAGTGGTTGTCCAGTTTCTTGTCAGTCACTGTGCTCTGATACAGCACAGACTGAGATGAAAGACATTTTGATAATGTTTGTGAATTCCAAGGAAATTGAAGTTGGTTGGAGGCTCTCACTGAAGCCGAACCTCTTCAGCCAGCCAGATGGACGGTCCAACTCCAAACAAAACATGCAAATGATTTGCAGTCACTTTTTTTTTCCCGGTCAGACTGTCTTGATTTCAGGGAGAAGGAAACAGTTAAAGCTGCTGGTATTTGGAGATTGTACAGTGAAAGAGCTGCATTCCCTCAAAGAAGAGCTGTGTCTCTTTTTGTTCAATAAATCTGAGATTTTCTTTTGGTTTCCTCTTAATTATGAAAGGTTTTCCAGTGGTATTTGGGTCAGTTTGTTTTGACGTGAAGGTTGGGGAGGAAGGTTTAGAGTCTGCCAGAAAACACCACAGACAAGTGCTTTTTCACTCTTTCTCTCCCTTTTCTTATCTATAATCGAGGCACCTTTTTGTGATGAAGGCGCACTAAGTCATGTGGATGTTGTTGATGTTGGAGAAATGTTTTTATTTTTCTGTTGCCATGGCTCACTAAACGCCTAAAGCTGAAGTTTCAACCATATTTTGTGAGTATTGTCTGCCCTCTGGTGGAGAGAAGGTATATGTTCTGACTTTAGTATTTCAGTTTGTCTTGTACTTCTTTAATTTAAATTGTTCAGCAGCGCCTGACGGTGTTTTTTAACACATGAAATTGCTCTTTGATTTGTTCCCCATGGTTGTCTTTTACCCTTGCAAAGCTGTGTTTTCGGTCTAAAATGTTCAAAAGTCTTTGTCTTAATTGACTGAATAATTTACCAGATTTAATAGCCTCAAATCCAATCACAAACTTTTTAATTCAACTTGTTACCAATTAGCAGTTATTCAGTGTTTGTGACACCCATTCAACAGACGCCGAGGAAACTGTTATGAAGGCTTGATTAGAGAAATGATACGGCTGCAACTTCAGTCAGAAAATACTATTCGTCATTTACATTTACTCATTTAAAATCCATATAGTAAATCACTGTCTGATGTTTGCATTTATTCCATTTAATGTCTTTATTTTTTTTTAGCTTTGGTCTGGTTTTATTGGTAGCAACAGGAACTTTGTTGGATGGGGACCTTTTTAAAATTGCAGCTACATTTGATGGCCATTAGAGGGCGCTGTTGTTTTACCAAACTCCTGCTGTGATTACAGACGTCTTAATTCAGCTTGTTCTCACTAAATACCATAAGTATACTTTGGAGACTCTGAATTACAATCAAGGCTCAATGTAAGTCTTTTATCTGCTCGGATATCTTCCAGCAAAAACTATCATCTTATTTCTGCGAGACCGTCAATCCAAACTTTAAAAAACAACAACCACACAGCGCTGTTTTAATATCTTTGAATTCACTATTTAATTTTGTACATCTGGTCACATAAAACAAACAAAAAACAATCACGACCTGCCAACATCTTTCTCTCTTGTATTCACTTTCTCTCTCACACACTCACACACAAATTCATCACGCTCTCTTGTGCTATTTTCTATCTTTGATTCATCTCTGCTTTTTATAACTTAGAAAATAATTTAAATAAAAAAAGAACATTGATTTTCATGGGCACTTGAGAGAGATGAAGCTCAAATGAAGGGGCTGGCTGACACATCAGTGGTTTCTTTTGTTTTTACAGGGTGTTCAGAGTTTAGAGTTGTTCTCCCAGAGGAAGGAGTCGTTCCGCAGCACTTTGGCCAGTTTCTCGTTGAACGGCATGTAGAAATCCCGCAGGATCTCTTTAGTGATGGCCAGCATGGGTCCCAGGTTTTTGTCAGCCGGCCTCCTGGTGTTTGACGCTGGACTCCTTGTGATCTCTGACTCCTTTTCTTTTGTGAGCGCCCCTGTAAAACACAAAAAAACACTCCGTTCACGTCCCATCTTTCCGGACCACTTCACATTTTGCCGCAGCACTAAACAAATGGAACAAAAACACAGTAAAGGACTCTGAAGTGTCGCTGTGGATCAGCGGGGCGCTGAGCAGAAGATTTGATGCTCACTGGGAGGTAATGGTATCTTGGCTGGTGTTGGCAGCTCTTTGAAGAGTTAAATCTGAGCTTTGGGCCAATTATACTGTGGGATAACCCGGTGAGACAAGGGGGCTTCCCGACTATTGGACAGAACTGTATGTGACTGTCACACATCTACACTTCCTCTGTTACTAACAGTCATCTACTGTATACTCCAAGGAAAAGGCTGCCATCTCTGATAATGGAAGTATAGAGGGTGTTTCAATCTGTCTGAGGGAAATTTATTTTCTAAGCTAGTGGGCTTTACACTTCAAAATGAACAGAACTTTCTAATACATACATACTCTTTCTCTTTGTTAATATGGTAGCAGAAAGCCTAATTACCTCCCTCGAGTGCTTTTAACTCGACGTGCAGACATTAATGGCTGAGACGCATGAATTTATCATTAAATAACCCTACTCCTCTTTAGTTATCAGAGTCACCAGAGGGAATGTTTACAGACCCGGGGCCTCACTACACAAACTTCCAAAGTCTGGTATCCTGTTTTATATCAGTTTAGGATGACTTTTGGAATTCCTCGTATTACACAAACATTTTTTTCGACTACAGTTTGTGGAAAAAGCCCTCTCTTATCCTAATTGAACTATTAAAGACTGGTTTTAACTTGCAGTTTTCCCAAGTTAGGAATTCTAGGCTGGCACAGATCCTGGTCTAAATTCTTTGAAAATGCTAAAAATGGCAGCAGCACTGTTGTCAGATCTGTATACGGATTTGCTTTATTGGGGATAGTGGACCAATTTATCCTTAAAAAAATGCTTCAGCAGACTTCAAAATGTCTCACTCTGATATGATGACATCCACCACCTTGGTGAACTCTTTGTCTTTGGGTGATAATTTGGAAGAAAAACCTCCTGGAAAGGTATTTTTTTCTTCTCCTCCAACAACACAAGTGTGTCCCTGACTTTTTCTTCTATCAAAGGCCTTTAAAAGTTGCCTCATGTACATTTTTAACACAAATACAGGCATGACCAGATGAGTGCCGATTTAAGTCAAATTTGCAGTTGTAAACTGTGATTCCATGAAATTTAAAGCAAATTTTGAAGCAAAATTTTGAATTACGCATTGAAGAAATCACAAATAAGGGACATTTCCATCAACTGGTTTAGAGCAAATAAACAAAGCTGCAGTAACGTACTTTGGTCAGAAGATGGCAGTGTAATGTTTTGCTGTAGGCTAATCTGTCAGTAAACAGTAGAAGAGAGAGACAACGACAACAAAACAGAGGTTGCTAATCGGACAACAGAAGTCTTCAGGAATTGGATTCAACTGGGCAAAAGACAAAAAAAACCTCAAGCGAGTGTAAAAACCTTTATGCACATTTTTGAAAATATATCAGATTTTGGTGTTTCCATCAAGCTTCAAAATGCTCAGAAATCTGTTGATGGAATGGACAGGAACTGCATCTGTAATAGGAATAAACAGCCCCGGGTCACATGTTGAGATGTGTTGCTCACTCACCCAGGCTCAGGAAATCAAAGACTTTGTGCATCGTGTATTTCCTGTTGGAGGCGTGGTCTTCCAACCTCAGGACCAGAATCTGTTCCCTGCTGAAGACGCTCAGCCAGTCCATTAAGTACACGATGTACAGGCCGACTTGCAGCCTGACCTGAGGGCACAAAGTGGGAGAATCGATGTAAGATAACGGAGATGTCTCCAAGAAACTTCCTCCTTAGTGGAAGGACACGTGGGCGTATGCGTGATACTTCTTCAGTGAGATGAACAGGAGGAGGGAGGGAGGGGAGGAGGAGGGAGGGAAATCCACCAGCTCGCTCTTTCATCTTCCCCTTGTGTAGAGCATGTGGACATGCTGGTATCATGCGGTGCGAAACAATCAGGATGAGGGATTTGAGAAAGATGGAGTTTCCTATAGAATCTGACACCTGCATCACCACCCACCAGTGGACCAGATACTCAGTTTATACCCCTAAATAATGTTTTTTTACATTCACCCCATTATTGGGATCCATTAATTGTAATATTGCAAGCAAAAATAACAAGTTTTTGCTGGTTGTACTGTTTTAAATATGAGGACATATTTACTTCTCTCTTTTGAAGCGAATATATTTGGTTTTGTGCTGCTTGTCTGATAAAACAACAGTTCTAATATGTCACCTTGGGCTCTGGGAACTTTTGATGGGTGTTTTTCACCACTTCAGACAATGTATAGATTAAACAATCGCAGAATATATTTAGTTCGAAAAAAATAAATAAATAGGCTGCTGATCTTTTGTGAGATTCCACCGGAGCGTTCGCAGGTATCCTAATTGTTGTTCAAATGGATTTTTAGATCCTCACTGACAGTTCGTTGCAGAACAGTAGGCGTAAACAGAAAACCTTGTTACTGGGAAAGGAATTGTCTTTGTGTCCTTTTGCCTCTTTAGCAAAACTGAAAGGCCATTCAGAATAAATGATTGCAAGCCAGGCCAGCAACTCTTCCTTTGTTAAATCAATTTGGTACAACAGTGAAGGCCGATCGTGTTCTCATGCGGCTGCTGTTTATTCGTCTTTTCTCCCCGGACTCTAATCTGAGCGCTAAAACTTTTATCGAGGAGCCACAGGCATGAGGGACCGCTGTAAGGACAGCTGTAATGCTTTTCACATGGTCTAATAACTCTGAGGAGATATTAGTGGATGGACAATTAGGCCAGCGGCAGAGAGCGAGCATGCTCCCCAAGGGCCATAAAGCTTGTCAGTTGGAGAGGAGGACCTCCGAGTACAAGGCAGCCTGGAGGGGGAGCCAAAAGAGGACGGTCCCTGCCTCCCCCCGCTCAGCCAGGCTGCCCGAGGGCACTGTGGGAAAAGCTGGCCAAGGGCCCAACACTGGGGCCCTGCACTGCCTGACACTCAGACTAGGTCTTTTTATTTTTGTGAGCAAGAAGGAAGTTCACACCAGTGCTAAACTTGGTTTTCCAGCACAAAGAGAAGCTCGGGAGTTCCAACCCCTTTCATACACTCCCCCTGCAAGCTTTAGCATGTGCTAATGAAGTGTGGATTTCACTCCATCTGTCTTTTTCACTCCCCTTTTTTTCAATTTCTTTCTTCCCACCAGCTAATACGCCGGTCGCTAAATTGCGGTTTTCCGCAGGGCTGCGAGACAAAAGCGGGAGGGAGGGCGTCCACTCACCGGCATGGCGTTGTTGACAGTAGTGTTGTACACACAGGAGCGCATTGTGTACTCCGTAAGGCAGCCCTCGAATAACTGCAGCGACTCCGACACCTTCTCGTGGAAATCCTCTGCAGACTTATTGGCAATACCGAAGTACAGGTAGTCCGAGTAGAGCCTGCAAGACAACAGAGATGCTCTGTGAGACTCTAAAATTTCACTTTTGTAAAAGATTGTTTTGATGCAAGAAAATATGTGAAAAGAGGTTCAAACCAGCTTCATTTAAAACCTGTTTACTGCAAGTTTACAGCAAACAATAATTCCAGTTGTACAAAGTGAACAAAAATTAGGAGAAATGTTTTTTTGAGTAATTAATCCTGAATAGGACTAGATAGGTATTGCCATCATAACTTTCTTTGTTTAGTAAGTGCTTGCTGGACTGGATCAGTTTCCACAGAGCAGGATAAACAATACTGGAATAAGTGCCATTAAAACCAGCTAAAGAAAGCGGAGATCAATGACAAGGAGAAATGTGATGAGAAAGACTTGGGCTGAGAACTTTTGAGCATAAAAATTGCATGATACGGAGAAATATATTGATCCAGAGAGAATATTCTTTATGGAAATAAGTATAATCATGGTGAAAACTACACTAAAGCACAGTTTAATAGAATTGTGAATATAGATGGAGTAATATCAATAATGCATTTTAATATTAAGACAGAAAAGATCACATAGAGCATGCTCAGACGTTAGAAATCAATGTTAAAGTAATCCCAGTTTAAACAGAGTGCCTTGCAGGCATTCAGCAGCAATGCCTCTGATAAAGGCATTATAATATGTGACAGCCAGGCTGAGTAAAAGGCAACGTATCGTCTTTGACAGCAGCTCTTTTGTTTGCTCTAAACAGGAAAAGTGTCTGTATCTGCAGTGTAAACAGCTATAATAGAGACAGGAAGGTGGCGGCGCGCCTGTCAGAGCTGCGTCGGCTTCATTTCAGTGCAGATATGCAGTGGGAGGACGTGAAACGGAGAGCTGCTTCACCTCTCCACTGGGTCCCTGAGCATGATGATGAAGCGGGCATCCGGCTGCAGGGCGTGGACGAAGTCCTGGATGAGGAAGGGGGGCTCTCCCTCTGTGGTGTTGTCATAGAAATACACCCAGGCGTTGTTATCCCACATGGTGGAAGCGCTGGCTTCTCCTGCAAGATACGCCCACGGTGGTATAAATAAAAACACGCACACAGATACTGTACTGTTATGTAAAAAAAAAACATGCATGTACAGACACATTTTTGTAGTTTTTCTCACTCTTTGTTAGTGCATCTAACGTGTGGCGTTAAATACACAAGGCTCATTGTATCAGTTTTTTGTATGAAAAAAATGTAATTAATATTTAATCAGCTACTAATGTGTGGCAGCAGCTTTGTTTTTTTTTAATGATAAATAATTTGTTTAGCTACTTTTTTTATATTATATTATTGTGATTTAAAAAAATATTTAATCAGCAACTAATGTGTTGAGCGAAATAAAAAAGGCTCATTGAGTCAGTTTTTTAAATATTGAATTATTTTTTCTAAATTAAATTAATATTTAATCAGCAACTAATGCGTGAAGTGAAATACACAAGGCTCATTGTGTTCATATTTATTTATTTTTTATTTAATTAATATTTAATCAGAAACCAGTGTGTGGAGTTAAATAAGTAAGGCTCAATATAAAATAAAAATAAATATTTAATCACCTTTATTTATCACTAATTGGTTTTTTAATAATGGATAACTTGTTTTGCAACTTTTTTCCAAAAAAAAAATTTTTTCCCACCTCATTTATGTGATATTATTTTTTAATTTTAACATATTTTGGACTGTTAATCAATCAAACAGACAGTCTGAAGACGTTATCTTGGGCTCTTGATTGACATTTTATAAACTACTAAATAAGTCATAAAGAGATCAATGAAGATAATTTGCAGATTTCAATAATGAAGACAGTTGTTAGCTGCAGCTCTAGTTTAAACCAATTTGCAATTTTTTTTTTCACAGTATAAAACTCTGTTGTAACTTCAACAGAACAGAAAATGGGCAGAAAACGCATAAAGTTTGTAGTGTTTGCACAGCTTATTTGTATGCATGTTATTTATAAGATCACCTAGTGTTGCATTATGTTTTATCTAAATTCAATCTTTTTTTCAAATAATCCGTAAAAAAAAAAAAAGAAATCCCCAGTTGGCTTCTGAAGACAACATACATAATCTATAAATGTATGGATGTTTGTTTCTACTCCATGTAATTGCCTTTGAGTCGAGGCTGGCACTAACAGCCCCAGCATGTTCCCCGCACACATGCAACAAGTCAATAAAACGAAAGAGTCTCAAGCAAGAGCAAAACCCAAAAAAAGCAAGAGCAATTACCCCTCCAGCTGTGAGTAAAATTGTGGAAAGAAAGTGACAGTGCCGGTGCTCATAACGAGTCAGAGGACGTCGTTTCTCAAACAATTTGAGAGCAGAAACTTTATCAGGCTGCGCTGAGAAATGATATCCAGGATTCATTAGGCTGTCTGTGCCTTCATTATCCTCTTATCTGTGAAGTGAAGCTGTGATGTATTTGGAGGGAACACAACACGGGCCTTATCTGCCTCCCTTCCTCAGAGAAACGGATGATAGCCAGGACCTATTTTCTGTGATGACAACGGTGAGAGTGAAACAGGATCGCTGCTAATGCTGTTATGCTTGAAATGATACACACTGTGATCGAGTCTATTTAAAGGTCTCGGTGTCCATTAAAAGGGCTTATTTTGCTCCGCGGGGAGAGGCCTTAATAGGGCAAACAAATGGCGGAGCCAGAGCGGCGTGCCTCTGGTGTTGGCCGGCGGTTGAAGAGAGTCAGAAGCCCAAGATCCTGGCCACAGGCCTGCACCTTGCTGGGCTCTCCCAGGGCATGGTGTGAATACTGAGCGGGGCTTTGGCACGCTCCCCCCTTTTACAAGGATTATTTATTTAAAGTGGGAAACAAAACAGGGCGGCATGCTAAGCCGCGCTCAATGCCGCAACTCAGCTCAGCCTGAAAAGGCTATTGTTGAAAATCAGTTTTTCTCTGCAGCTGAGCACTTCTTTAAGATCGGGTTTGGATGACGGGAAAAGACAGAGACAGATGGAGGCAGGATATGTAGATAGAGGACGGAGGTTTGAAAGACTTCTCCACCCCGCTGCGGATATTATTGCTGTCCTGACACTAAAAACAATGATTCCTTTTACGCGGCACTTCAGTGAAGAGGCTAAGTGAAGCAGAAGGAAGTCCAGTATTATTAAGCTGTTAGGAGCTCTCTTTAGGCCTGAGTCACCGGCTCTCTTAAAAATCACTGTAACTCGCTGGAGCGAAAGTGGCTGCTCTGTGCTTCGGCCTCGCTACCTGCTGCTTTTATAGCAGCTCTGTAATATTGCAGGCGAGATTACAAGTGAAGTTCCAGGCGAGTGTCGGGTCTCCCCGAGCTTGTTGGCTGCAGCCTGACGAGGGCGCGGAGTACTGTCAGTCCCCGCTCCTCGCACAGATCACAGCACTGATACATGACCTGGGTAACTAATATGATACAGCAGAGGCTAAAGCCGTCCTCTGACACGCTGTGACGCTCTTACACAACAGGAAGGCAGAGATAACCCCCAACAGGAAATGTTTGTGCAACTAAAACTGCGTGGAGATGTGATTAGAGATGGTTGGCTGTTTAACAGGCTATCAGTTGTATCTTGCTCACTCAGCTTCCCGCTAATGTGGACAGTAACTCTTTGGATAATCATTGTGAAACAGATCTGAGGTGCTTTACCGGAATAAATCTGAGCAGCTTCCTGTCACTCAAAGGATTGCTGAGTTTCGCTTTGTTGTAAAAACATGAGTCTGACGCTCCAGGGGTTTTGGGTTGCAGTTAGTCTTAAGATGATTAGAAAACTCCAAACAGAAGAGCTGCACACTGGATTTGAACCTGTGAACCTCTTGCTTGCCACTTCAATACAAAATCTTCAAATCAGTTTAATAGAAGAAGAAGCGCCTGTATTTTTACAAAGCATTCAAATTCATACTTTGAGGATTTTGTATTGGTATTGTAATACCTTGATACTGACCAAGCCTGGACTCAAGGTTAGATTGGGGTTGGACAAAGGTCTGTGTCAGTCAGTGGCTGGTGGAGCCTCAGTTTTGTCTTTTTATTCCAAATCCCACCGGCACTGGATTATGAGTTTCCCAATATAGTTTGTTTTGGCCCCAATCCAGTTCTGAGTGCTTTTTATATTGGGTATCTACCTACTTAAACTGACACACCTTACATTTCACAAGCTGCTTATTCCAAATACTGAAGGCCCTGGTTCAAAAATCAGAACTTTATAAACCCAAATTATTGGTATGATCTGAGTAAAAGTTTATCTGGAGGAAGCGGCTTCTGAAACTGATGTGGCGTTATCAGCTTCTCTGCTGGAGAAGAAAAAAAATACAGGAACTTTATTATAAGTCTTTAAAAATATGCTGGATTCAGATCCTTAGGATCAACCTCGGAGGTTTGAGTACCTTATAATAAATCCCTGAAGTGGCAGACTTTAAAAGATTAAAAAAACTGGTGCCCTTGATACAAATGGGATGGAAAGTATTAAAGTGGATAGCTTGTCTTTTTTGTTTTTTAAAGGGGGGATACCAGAGTCTATAAAGACACCACAAATCGTGACACAGCCCTTTTTGCCACCAGATACAGCCGTTCCTGCGGCTCATTATCTTTAATGGTCAATCCAAATAAAGTTTGAAGAAAATATTTTTAAACATGGTTGATCCTCTTTCTTTGACCCTTGCACGCCTTGTTTTCCAAAGTCAGTGATTTTATTTTAAGCCTGTCCTCTGCACTGGTTACCATAATAGAAAGAGAAGTGCATCCAGTTAACGTCACACGGAACAAGGAAAGAACTTTGACATTGATGCAGAGTTTAAGTAGCGGATGTCACACTCGGGGCGGGAGGAAGTAGAAGTGGATGAGTCGAACAAACGGCGGACTTGCAGGAAAACGGGTTTGTGTCCAATGTGAAAACAAAAGTAAATGACTCTATGTAACTTCCATGGCTCACTGTCAGTGAATCATGTTTTTTTACGCAACTTCCGTTTTTATACGCAACCTACTTTTTTAATGTAACTTCCAAGGCTCACAGTTTGTGAATCACTTTTTTATACGCAACTTCCGTTTTTTATGCAACCTACAGTTTTTACATAACTTTTGTGGCTCACGTCACTCTCATAACTGCTTCACTTCCTACATTTACGTCCATTTATTTACTTTTAAACTGTCTTTTATTACGCCTAACCAGGAAGTTTTTTTGCCCTAAACCAAGGTCAGTGGTTGTACTTTTTGTGCGTACTATATTTCGAATGCTCCACTGTACCTTTAGCCGCAAAACGCTCAAGAGTCGTTAGTTTAGGTTGGAGATTTTGTAATTTAAACTGCATGCTACTAATTTTTTTAACTAAATGTAACCATATAATATTCACCACCAATGTTATTTCACTTACCTATGATGATGTTCGGTTGGCTCGGGCTTCCGCTGGCATTTGCTGTGAGGTTGCCCTGGATTTGGTAAGCAGCCTGATCGAACAGGTCCAGGTAGTCCTCCACTGGGTATCTGTCATGAAAGCCCTCGCTCAGACGGATGATACCTGGTGGAGGAAGAGGAAGAAGACAGGGATGGTATATAAACATATTGCTTTTTTTACTTTTGCTGGCAAGTTCTCGGATCTTAACACAGACGAATAATTTCCTTTTTACAAGCTTAAAAACATTAGAAAGCTTAATGCGCTCTGTCTTAGTTCCAGCCTGCCCTTTCCTCTCCATGTGTTTCTGTGATCACTAAAGGAGGTCATCAGTAGGGCTTCTGTGTTGTTTTGACTGCGGGATGACCTAATAAAATCCAAGTTCAGATCCAATCCAAATTCAGCAGGGAATACCGTCCCCTCCTCATTTTTTTCTCCGTTTCCCAATTAAGAGCCAATGTCAAGTTAATGCTTTAAACGCAGGACTAGCAAATGTGTTTTCCATCTGAGCCGTTGTGGTGTGCAGTGTAATTACAATTTACTAGGCAACTGTGGAGATTTAGACGAGGACTTAGCAGTATCCATGCAGCCTGAGGATAATGAGGTAGCTCAGGCATCTGTTGCTCTCAGTGATGCTTTGATGGTGTCACAGTAAAACACCGTTCTCTAGTTAGCAGGAAAACATGATTAGAAAACTCTAGTAAACTCTCCAGCCTGCATCATTATTAATCCACAACGGTTACACTTGTATGAGGTGCGATGGCGCTTGTGTGTCTTGCTTCGGGGCTTTTTCTTTATCCTTTCTCTTTCTTTGTTGTCATCTCTTTTGCCTTTTTGATATGAATAAAGCGTCACACAATTTTCAAATAGTCTGCGTTTCTTGATGGGGGCTGTGTTCAGCAGGCAGGCAGGCACATCTGCTTAAGATTCAAACTGCTCCTCACAGAAAGTTATGTGACGCGGATCGCATCAAATCACCTTTTCACTGCGTCGGATGAGTGGAGCCTTGAGGGGGGAATGAAATAAATAAATACAAAACAAGAACATTTGAATTCAGAGTGTTCTCAAAGGATGTCTTAAGAGAAAAGTGCTGATTACCAGCACATAGCTCTAAGTGCAACACTAGAAGGGAGAAAAGAGAGAAAGGAAATGGTAGAAAGATGAAAGGATGGGAACGAGGGGGGGACAATCACTGAGAGGGACCTATGTCCTTGGGATACAGCGGTATTTGCTGCTACGCAACATCACAGGCTGCAGAAAACACAAGCACGAGGCAGACAAATTAAGCCAAACAACTCATCCACATCCCGCAGCTTTACGAGGTTCAAGTAATTATCAACTCAAACTGAACACAACACATTAAAATAAGTATTGCATGCAGACTGATCAATCCACCAGTTAGGTTTTGTGAGTCTCAGAGGGATTAAGGGCATAGTCAGCAACTGGATGAACTTCAAAAGGATGGTTTTGGCTGCGACAGTTAAGCCTCCTTTGATATTTGCGGTGTGAATTTGGATGAAATTTTCACAAAATGTGGCCAATACCGTATGTAGCGCCCCACGCCAAAAACCCCTGGGGTGAAATTATTAAAATCATTAAGTCATTTTTAGACAGATGGCTGCAGGCAAAACAAAATGTATGTATCAGACAGCTGAGATGAAGAATCAGCCCTCCACGGCGAGAAATTACCATTAAAAAATTGAGTCCTCACGCTGCACTGATGTGATAATGCAGCTGCTGTTCTTAAAGGAGAATTATGAGATTATCTACACGCTGTATGTGCGCGTCTTTCAACTCCGTATAAAGTCATTATCTAATCTGCTTCCGATTTCATAATCAGAGCTGACTTTGAACAGATCGCTGCCCTACAGTTTAACTGCTGCTCTTCACATGTTTTTTTTTCTTATTCTAGTATTTCTTCACAAATGCACACACACACACACACGCACGCACTGACTCACACTCCTGATGCTTCTTGGGCTGCTGAAGATTCTCCATTATTCATGAGTCTTAATGGCTGTTTCAGTTATAAAGGAAAACAAAAAGCATGCTAGGTATTGAGAATCATGATTTGCCTCCTTTTGGGAGCAAAAAGACAAATTTAGAAGCTTTGTTGCTTCCAACCCGGGCACTAATTATCATCTACATTTGGTTAAAGAGAAGAAATCTTTCACATCTAAGCAGAGAACAGCCTGTTTTTCTATGGTGTCATTACAAAAAAGTCACCAAAATCAAACCAAAGGAGCAACAAAGCATCTGCAAGTTAAATGAGGGGTTGGATTTGTTTAATACAGAGGGTTTTCAGACTCACTCCCAGATCTCGCATGGCTTTTAATCCCATCTGTGGTGGTGTGGCGGTTCTTTTAACATCACAGATGCACATGGTGAAGCAAACACATGATGGCTCCCACACATTCAGATGACAGAAGCGCCATACGACCAGATGTCTACCGCGAGGCAGCTCTTACCTCTCCACGCACAGTTTGAGGGTTTATCTCTTTGTTTGGGAAAATGACATATTACCACCTGTTCAAACTCCATGAGAACCAACACTGTAAGCCCGGATTGTGGCAGCAGCGTCTAAAAAGTCTGTCGAGTCAATGATCATGTGATAATGCACAAGTCTCCACCAGCTCAATTTGCCAATATTCCCTAAAACACACACATCCTGAAGTATTCCTGCAAAATGTAAAATGTGCAACAGCTCCCTCATAAAATTAAATGATTTGCCGTCTAATTAAATTATGTACGATTGCTCTGTTACTCTTTTAAATGAGAGTATAAAATCCACATTTTGCAAAGACGGAGCAGCCAGGAAGGTGTAAAATATAGCAGGAACTAGCAGCTGAAGGAAGTTCATAGTGTTGTAAGCAGAAAATAGTTGCTAAACTAGTGCAGGAAACAGTGCACCCACACATGTGGGTTCAAAGTGTGCAAGGAGGCTTCACACGTTATACTTTGCACATCGTTCTTTCAAGTCGTTTCCACCACAGAGAGAAATCTATGTCACAGATGATGGAGGAGTACAGTAAGTCTAGATGCTTCTGCCTATAGACCCAGCCATTAATGAGCTCAACCATGTATGTATTAAGGTGGTGGAGTTACCGGCTGAAAGCACCCAGGAGGAGAAAAAAGACCATTAGCATCCAAAATGTTGACTGCATGAGGCAATAAAGAACTTAAATACACAATTAGAGTTGTAAATCTGGGGCTAACAACTCTCAGGTAGAAAATAAACAATTT
Organism: Serranus cabrilla; assembly: GCA_903364295.1. Lineage (NCBI taxonomy): Eukaryota > Metazoa > Chordata > Actinopteri > Perciformes > Serranidae > Serranus > Serranus cabrilla. The sequence goes on along the minus strand of CAFUXE010000867.1, from coordinate 157,093 downwards.
AACGTTATTCTCATGCACAGCACAAAGTGGAGTCTTGAATATTCATCGCTTGGTTAATTGCATTGGGAGATTGAACTGCGTGCATCAGAGACTTAATTCATGTCACATTCAGGGCTCAATTCCAGATAGGGTTCACATTACTGAAAGGAAAATAATAATTGCGGTTGCAGTATTTTTTTTACTATATTGATTCAGAAACATTTTCAGTTTGACAGAGTGTGAAATTGTCAGTCAATATCCAAACAACTTTCCTCCAATTAGGTACTGGAATGTATATAAATTAGGGAACTTAAATCCGAGCATCTTCCTGACAGAAGGTATACAGGAGATAAATGTAATTATGCTGGTCAAACAGACAGGCCCGCCTTTGAGGCTGAGACCCCTTCTAACGTCGGTGCTTTTCTGAAGCCCGCTGAGGTATGGCTCTGCCAAAATGATACACTGTAGAGAGTCAGCTTTCACACTTTAAATGCTCTGGGGCTCTCATTATTGTGTACCAGCCTGAAGGCCTCAACCGCAGCAAATTATAGTTTTCTTTACTCACCAAACCTCTTGCGGGTCCACCAGTGCGGCTCTTTGAAAGTGGTGAACTTTACATCCGGGTGCAGCCTCAGTCTGTCGTACAAGTCTGTCGTGCCACACTTGGGTTGGCCGATGATATAGAAATAAGGAAGGCACCGCATGCGGTAGAGTTTCCCATCGCGGTGAAACAAGTGTTCTCGGAAAGTGTTCCTCAAGTGCTGAAACACCGTCCGGAAGCGCCTCGAATAACGTGCGTACAAGTTTGTCCTGTATGGGTCCGAGGTGATATTCCCACTATATTCCTCATACCAGCACGGGTTCTTGACGCCGGACAGGAATTTGCGGGGGATAGCAGAAAACATCTGAAAAGACAAAGAAAGCAGAGTGCATTAAGCGTCTGAGTCACCGTACTTCCCAAATATTTAAAAACATTTCACACAAAGCCTTCAAAACCCTGGAAGTTATCACTGCCAAGGCTGCACGATGGAAGATAAATACCTTCCAGTCATTTCACAAACACATTAAAGGAAGAGGTTTGTTTCAACAATTTAAAAACTTTTGTGTACGGGCCGTTGTTTTGGCACACACCATCTGTGTGGGATCCAACTGCGTTCATGTTCAAGTTTGTGCAGGAGGATAAAGTCTCTAGAGGGGCAGTTAATTGGCTTTAGATGCATAGACACATTGACATAGGTGGGTGTATTTGCAGACAGTTTTTAGAAAATGACCTTTTTTGTTGTGTTGGCTTTGAACTTCAGAGTTCTGAGTTTTTATTTGAAATTGTTCATATCTACATCAGATGAACGGTGTGGGAGTTGGAGCCATTTTTATACACAGCAAGTAGACAGAAAGGGAGATGAGATAACTTAATTTTTCATATTTTGTGTCAAATTGTTGGCATTCAATTTCTTTTTTTTCTTTCTTTTTTGTCTCTGTGCTGGTGACAGTCGTGGCAGGAGAAGTTGTCCATTCGTCACAATCTTATTAACACAATATCTCAGGGACAGGAGGCACAATGGTCAATAAGATCTCCAACCTAAACGACAGAGGAGACCGTTTGTCAATAACACCCGTAACGACACATATGAGCGTCTATCAAAAGCGGCTCACAGTACAGCGGAGCGTTCTAGAAATAGCACACACGTCGTTATACATATACGGTTGAGGAAATGCTGCAGTTTCTGTAGTTTGGGCTATAAAAACAGTAACAGGTTTAGGGCAAAAAACTTCCTGGTTAGGCGTTATAAAACAGTAAATAAGTAAATAAATGTACATAAAGTGACAAAGTGAAGTAGTTACGAGGGTGATGTGACTACCCTCATTTACGTAAAAAACAAGTTACATTAAAAATTGAATTATAAGGGGAGACCAGACTGCAATAGTCCACTTGATCTCAAAGATGAACTGAGTGGATTTTGGAGGCCAAAGATCAACTTCACTGTCACCTTACAATATGTTTTTGGCCAAAACTAATGAAGAATATGCAAATTATGACAAAATATAATGCTAATGTCTAATAAAATTAAGTGAAATCCTTTCATATCATATCTGAAAGGTCAAAGGTTAACTTCTCTGACGTCATTATATTCTGCAAAAACAATTTTTCAGCCATGAATCAACGCCATAACTCAGCAACAGACGAGGAGATTGCACCATATTTGGCCTGACACTGAATTGGTGACACCGATCTCTGGTGTCCTCATTACGTTTGTGGTGACTGTGCAGATCTTCTGTGCTTCCGTGTCACGTAAACAGGACAGGATGTAAACTGCGTGTTGACTGCTTTGCGGAGGCGTACAGTCTTGAGGTGGAGAGTCTAGTTCCTTTTCCTTCCTCCTTTTTGCCGTCAGTCTGGTCCTGAGCACTTGAAACACATGATCAGCTGGATTGAGGTCAGGCCACACACACTTGGCCAGTCGAGAACATTCCACTGTTGGGCCAAAAGAAACTCAAACTTGTATCATTGTGCTGCTCGACTCCCAAAAACAGCTCTGAGTCCTTCACTGTTTACCCAGTATGGAGGTGTTTTGTACAGCTTTAAAAGAATACAATTCAAGCACCTTTAAGGTACCTGAACCAAAATAATAACATCTTAATTGTTACTATGAATGAAATTGCTAAAAAAATTTAAAATAAAAAGCTTATTATTGACCTCCGGAACAGAAAAACCTTTAATTTCAGCACCCATGTTAGTTAATCTGGCTCCGGTTGGTTTGGTCCACAAATGAAAGCTGGGATTGTTTTATTTCAAATAATAAAGTTTTTCTATGTTTACATGAGTGATTGTGTAAGTGAAACACCTGATTATGTTGAAAATCAAGCATATTTCAAGGAGTTTCCTTTAAACAACAGTTTAAATTAAGCATTTTGCAGACTTTTTCCCCTGTAGTTTCATTTTAAGTCCAATATTCTAGAATCAAGCAAAGAATAGAAACTAAAAAGTGCATCTGTCATAATACTTCCTGTCAGCAGTGTTTATGATGCAGCCTGTCCTGGTCGAGTAAAACAGATTCATCCTCAGCTGTAGAAATGAGGCAGCGCATTTGTTTTTTGGCGATCAAACACAACAAAGGCCCATGTTGCTATGACTCGCTCGCTGCCTGTGAGACGCCGCTTCTTTAAGGACAATTAATGCCGGATCCATCCTCAGACGTGGTATTGATTGCCCCGCGGCCGCACTCTCCTATTCATTAGCTGGTTCAATAAGAAATTAGTTATGTTGCAAATAGCCCTAGCACCAGCCATTATCATTAGGATTAACAATTAATTGAAGCGAGCTTTGAGGTGAGACGGACAGTGCGAGAAAACCACGGGGCCAATGTGTCGGAAGGCTGTGGGATGACTTTGAGCTTTAAATCCTTTCTGCAAAAAAATTGGTAGAGACGCACGCAATTATCCAGTGTGACATGAAGTGTTATACAAGGCTTTCAGAGCAGTTTTATCTCTTTATAAATTAAATTAGAAACTGCGACCAGCGGGGAATTGCAACAGTGTATCTGTATTGAACCCGGTGTAGACGGCATGTAGGCACGAATACTGATTTGATTCACCTTTTCACTTAGCATTTAATTACGCTCCCAGACACATCTGTGATTGTCAATTAAAAGAGAGATCAATATCACACTGGGCCGTGTTTGTGTTATGATTGAAATGGATAGATTACACTTACACTATAAAACACTGAGGTATTCATTACGGCAATCAGTCCGATAACAAAATCAATTTTTTTGATAGAACGTGCGTCCTTAACATCTCTTTAATACACTCGGACAGATGTTTGGCTCTACTCACATGTGGCTCGCTGTTCACTAGCGCTTTGAACTCCGGGAGCTGTCGACTGCTGCGAAACTCCACCTTGGATGTGATGGACTTGACCACCAGCTTGATATGTGCGTAGTCCTTGACTGAGGAGAGGTTGAAGGCAAAAGGTCCCGGGCTGACCAGGCTGCTGAAGTGGTAAGGGGAAGGGGTGAGGAGGAGACCCTTCTTGTCTCCTGTCAGAATGTACGAAGCCATGATGAGGAACATGACGGCCAGGCCGAACAAGAAGCTGTAGATCCGGATCTTGCGGAAGCAGCCCAGGGTGCTCCAGCGCCTCGGCAGCTCCCGCTTCACCTCCAGGACGGCGAACAGGTTCATGGGCGTGTCGTCCACCTGCAGGAGCAGCGGCCTCTTGCGGTAGTCGTCCACCGTGGAGCCCAGCAGGCTGTATTTGTAGTCCATCTGCGTCATGGTGTGAAAAGCCTGCGAGTCCCAGGTGTCACAGCTCAGACACAGGGGGGCGTTATGTAGCAGGAGCCAACTGGACAGGAGCTTTTGGGATGGGGGACTGGCTGAGAGTTGATATCCATGATGGGTTGTAGAGAACAGCCCACCTCATACAGTGACGACTGCCTAGAAAGAGGAAAAAAACACAGTCAACCACACTGACTCACTGTTTGATGCCTGGGCTGATGTAGCAACTTCCAAAACCTCAAATAGTTGAAATGACCCTTTTGTCTCCACCTCTGCTCGCCTGTGTTACATTTAAGAGGCGTCAGATTCCCCAAAGGCTTCACTGAGGCAATGCTGTGACAAAGGAGAGACTCATATCCTGTTCAAATGCTGACTTGCATTTTGTTTCTGCCTTATTTGGGAACCAGGTCGCCACAAAGACCAGGCAGTGAAATTCATAATAAATATGCATTTCATACAAAAGTCATTACATCCCTCAGTCTCACACAATCCCAATGACAAAATAATGCCGCTTTGTGAAAGCAGTCAAATGATTAGATAGCTGAAGGGAATTTCACTTAAACCTCTGTGCTTCTGCAGTTCTCGCAGTATAACCTCAGGCTGAACAAGAGAGAAATAAATTGGTGAAAGAAATCTGCTCTGAATATTGACGACATCCTTTAAACCCTGAGTCGTGGAGAAATGTCACGGAAAATGTGACACAATTTTGATCGTGACTAAATAATTGCAAAACGGTCACGTTTCCGGGGTGAAACAAATTTTTTACTGACTTCCTCTTACACTTCCTGTATTAATCAGACTGCACGGCAACACCCTCGCCAACCTCACAGTCCGTCCTCCCTCCTTCCCTGCGCATCAGAGTCACAATATGGAGGGAGTGATAAGGACGAGGGATGCATTCAGCCTAGAAACCACGAGGCTGCGTGTCAGACTCTCCTGGGGAGAGACACGAATAGAAGAGATACCCGGTCTGGACCGGAGAAGGGATTATATTATCAGAAAATGGTATTCCTCACTGTGAAGTCACATGGATCAACAGTCGCCCACAGATAAAAGGAGGGCCAATGTCTAAAGGTTGAAAGAATTGGGGATCTTTAATGATAATGCTCCTGCGGCAGCGACGTGTAGTTTTATCCTTGAGGCTTTCTTTGTGCCTGGAGCCGAGCCAACATGATGGCAGTGAATACAATACAGCTTAATGATAGAAAGCCAACAGAGCCCAGGGTCTAGGACACTTTTCAAAAGGATGAGTGGAATGTTGTGGAATAAGTCTGGAGCCTTGAAATTGCACGGATACAGCCGCGAGGTTGACGTATGTAATACCTGCATCCTGCATGCATACATCATAAGATAAGGGCGCTGTGTAAGTGAGTCATCGCTCCCCCGCGCGTCTGCTGATACCGTCTGCCCCCCCACTGCCGCCCATCGCCCACACCCTTCGCACAACTCTGTATTCACGGAGCTGGCGGCAGAGCTGATAAGAGGACGGCTGGAGAGCGCCTGCCTACCTGCTCAGGCAATGTTATTTACCCCCAGCTGGGCCCTCAGCGCCTCCCCACAGCCACAGTCTCTCCAGGAGACGGGTGCAGGAAGAACGAGCCCCGCACGAAAAAAGATCTCCAGCCCTCAAGAAGTCAAACTTCAGTCGGTGGAAAAAGGGGGAGAATAAAGGGTTCAATGCAAGAAGCTGAAACCACAGTCAGATATTAATGTTTGGTTTTTGTGCTTTAAGCCGGGGAGTGAACCTTTCTTTCAGAGCATGGTTATATTTAGCCACAAAAATATGTGGCAAGTGAGAATAGTTGGTTTAGTATTATTTTAACTAAGTTTGCCAAGTTTGTGCAGATGGTGCACCGGTACTTGTCTTGCATGAAAGTATTCATCAGCGTAAGTACATTTACTCAAGTATTGTACTTAAGTCACATTTTGAGGTACTTCAACTTTCCATTTTATGTAATTTTACACTTCTACTGAGGCAAATATTTTACATTTAGGCGACAGCTTTAGTTACTTTTCAGGTCAAGATTTAACACGAAAAACATGATTACTTTAAAAAGGATTAGACTTTTTATTTTAATTAAACCTCATAACAGTATATTCAGTAGTTAAAATGAGTCCTACCTTGAGAAAAATGTAAAAGCTGCTTACATAAATGCATCAAAAGAAATAATCCAATAATATAATTTGAATAAAAATCACAGTCTGAGTTACTTTTAGTACATTTTGATGCGGATACTTTTGTACTTTTAGTTTGAATGCAGGACTTTTGCTTGTAGTGAAGTAATCTCACAGTGTGGTATTAGTACTTTTACGTAAGTAAAGGATCTGAATACTTCTCCCACCACATTTTCAATGTGATGAAAGCTTTCAAAAGAGGTTTGCTTTTAACAGAAATGTAATTACTGCAGGTCAGATGTCCTGTTCCATCACAGAGACGGACACTACACTGTGTAATCAAAGCGCTAAAAGGAGGCTGACATTTTCAGGATTGCACTCCAGTAACAAGCCCACTGTTTGCTATTGATGAGCATATGCGCTCATCTGTAGTCGTCATGCCATTAGCACTTATTGACTGTCTGTGTCCTTCATCAAGGCTGAAGTCAATGAGGTGCTCATGCTGAAGGCTATTTAAAATAGAGGAAAGGAAGAAGAGGGCACGAGGGTTGAAGATGAAGAGAGAGCGGTGAAAAAGATGGAGGAAAAGAAGAGGAAAGAGAGACCGTGTCATTGACGAGAGAATGTCACTCTCAAGGGAACTCACATCTAAATCAATCAGTCAGCTAACTGTAGGAGTGGGCGACTGGCAGCTTGACAGATCTGCTCTATTCATAAAGCAAATACGTTGCTCCTGTCCATCAAACATGATGAAACGGCTTAACTAGAACAGAAATATGGCTGCAGGGAGGCTGGACAAAGAGGACAGGAGGTTGCATCATCTACCTTTTCTGCTGCCAAACCTTCAAATGAAAGTAAAGTATGGATTTGAACATTTTCCTTATTGAAGATGGAAATTTACCACATTTATTCCTGTACCTTCAACATGACTAAGTGCCTCTTGCTCTTGTTTTTTTTTAAGAGAAATGAGTTTGTATCTCTCAGAAAGGTTTATTGGAATCTGAAAGTCATGAGTAATAAATAATTACTGAAAGAGGCCGCCTTTATAGAGAAATGGGGGGAGAGGACGGGGGATGTTTAGGGGGAGATAGCAGGTTAACAGTTAATTCTACATATGAGTGTACACCATCTGAGAGCTGGGAACATGAAGATGCAACTCAGCACTGTGTGTCAAGCAGTGGTGGTAAAGTATTCAGACCTTAAGTACTTAAGTATAAGTACCAATACCACACTGCAAAATTACTCCACTACAGGTAAAAGTCCTGCATTCAAAGCTACATGTTAGGCAGGATGGACCCACTCAGACTGTTCCACATATTCGAAATATAATATGAGATTATTTGTATTGATGCAGTTATGTAAGTAGTATTTTAATATTGTAACATTAGGGCTCATTTTAACTACTTAATATACTCTTATGAGGTTTTATAAATTTAAAATTGATCATGTTTTTAATGTTAAATCTTGACCTGAAAAGTAACTAAAGCTGTCGGCTAAATGTAGTGGAGTAAAAAGTATATTTGCATGAAAATGTAGTCAAGTTTAAAGTTACATAAAATGGAAATACTCAAGTAAAGTACAAGTACCTCAAAATTGTACATAAGTACAGTACTTGAGTGAATGTACATAGTTAAATTCCACCCATGGTGTCAAGTAGTTTGAGCCATACATTTGTAATAAAAATCAATAAATGAATAATTTAGTTTAAATGATTATTATAGTGTTTAAGGGCTTTAGGATATAATAATGGGAGTAAATGAAATCCATTCTCATGCTCAGTTATATATCATAACGTGTGAGACAGTTTTATACCATTTGAACTGATAACTTGCAGAAATCGTTCCAAACTAGCACATCAAGAAACTAAGACCTTGAAAAGTTCTGCAGGAGTTTTGTTATTTTATGCAGTGAGGTCAAGTTTTATAAAGTGATCTCACTCCAATGAAATGCTACTGTGGGGAATAACATCATCACACATGAAAACAATGAATCACTGAATCCACAAGAGTCTCAGATTTCCAATAATACCCAATTTATGCAATTCCAAGTCTGTTCAGGGACCCCGGGATGCAGAAATATTCAAATGCAATAGGAGAAAATAACACATTTCTCCTGCATGAGAATAACTGCATGGCATTAGAATAAAGTGGTCGACTCACATAGAATCCATTTTCATTCAAGATATCCTGAGGTCAAAGGTCAAGGGACTGTTTGAAAATGGCCATGTCAGGTTTTTCCCTCACTAAAATGCACCTTTCAGCGTTAATGTTCACCCTTCTGCTTTGATATTCTGTTAATATCATCTCTGTAGCTTTAAGACTGAGTCAGCTACAGTCCCTGAAAACAGAGTTTGGCAGGACAAACATTTGGATTGTTGGGAAAAATCCCCTCACTTTGACTTTTTATTATAAGCAATAACTTCTGTTTTATTAGAGTCTGACCATTACTGATATCTGCTGATATATTGGTCAATATTTGATGGGGATAAATATGAAGTTTTCTGTAAAATTTATGAGACCATGATGCTTCAAAGCAGGATTTTGCAACAGTTAGTTAGCAGCTGATCTGATGGATTATTGTTGTAAAAAAATTAATGATCATAGCCTGATTGATATTGGATTTTCAGACTGATATTAATATTTTGAGTTTTTTATGTTAAGGATAAATGACTATGAACAATCTTTTCCAATGTAAAATAGAGTCCTAGCTCTGGTTTCTGTGGCTAAGTTTAGTTAGCATATGTTAGCATAAAAATTGTTGCTGTCATGATTCATATTATTAATGAAATAACAGCTCAATTTATTTAATAATGCTTTTAATCAATTATTAATAATGAGTTAATTATTGAATTAATTAATAATGAGTTTCATAGAAGTGGGAGCTCGGACTGTACCATGTTGAGAGTGCAGATGGGGGTTTATTTTTTCTAGGAACAGTATATTTAAAGTACCCTAAACAACCTATACAATTAATATTCATGTCAGGACAATCAGACTGATTATTGTTTCTGCACATAAATGCTATTTGAATATAATTATTGGTTATGAAGTAACTGTGGGTGCTCCTTGTTTTTTTTATTAAAAGTTTGTTTTTGTGTTTTTTTTACTGCTATTTGCATAAAAGCCACGTGTATCGCATAGGTTTTCTATGAGTTTTTCATGAGTATTTTATAAGATTATATATATTTTTTAATTTCATATGAAGTTGTTTTTATATATATAAAGCTGTGTGTTCTCCCTCAACTACTCTGCTTATTAAACCTATAAATGTATAAACAAAATAAACAAAACACATGTTAGGGGCGGCTGCACACCAGCATTATTTTTTTTTTACAGTCTAGCCATAAAAAAGCTGTTCTTACTGCTGAACTAGAAAGCCTTAAAAATGAATTACTGGCAATAAATAACATTATTAGATCCAAATCTGAAGTATGCTTTATTATAAACGGCTACCATGAAGGGAAATATCGCTCATTTAGGGAGTCAGAAAGTTCCACGTGTAAGTGTCATCTGACTGCAGAGATCAAACACATTAACCACACAGATAACTCAAATTCATAATGATTGTAATTAACTTCAAAGACACTAGCATCAGTGGTAATGGCCTGCATGCTGTGCTGATAGCTCCCTCCCTGTGTGGTGCAAATGGAATTGCCACGGCCTTAATAACTCATCAGAGGGAGACCTCTCCATACTGTCTACCCTGTCATTCAGAGACGGATCAGTGAAACAGGCAATCAGGCAGATTTGTTTAAAGTCTGCCGTCTACTCCGCTCCTAGCTGTCCATCCCCGCTCCGGAAAACCCAACCAATCTCACACGCTGGCAGCTAATTGCCATCCATCAACCTTTTTCTCTCTCAATGAACAATTCCTTTCTTTGTGTTCATCCCTGCCTTTACAATACGATTGATTGTGTGGAAAGATGCCGTGTAGATAGACAGATTATCTTTTATTGTACTTTATAAAAGCACAAATCAATTGTTATTAACCGCCATTAAGCCATCTGCTGTAGCAAATCAATGTTTAAAAGGGTTGTTTTACGGCTTTTATCGCGCGGTGGACGTCAAAAGTTGCTCTTTTTGAGCCGCATTCGTCTTCACAATCGATGCCAAAGTGGGGACACAAACACACTTGACAAGACTTTACTTGCAGGGTAGGAATATTCTATTTTCCCCATACTGTCCATGACTTGTGGTCATATTCCATAGTGCTGTAAATGCTCTCACACAATAGGAATGACAAAAACACTTGGCAGCCCTTTAATCATTCATTCCTCCAACCTCAGTGATGAATGATCATTATACCTGGCTGGAGACGCAGTCTGTGCGGAGGAGACCACACTGTCCTACTTCTTCCCCTCTCTGGTATTTCAAATGGAGGGAATTAATTGCATGGCCTGCTGATGGGCCCCTGAAATGCCCTTTTTGTTTTGATTCAAAGCAAAGCGCCGGCTCAGAGAACTCACTGCTCCATATCACAGAATATTGTTAAAATATCTGAGCTATCCCAGCAGACCTCCCTGTGTTGTTGTCTTCATCTTCCACTGCTGGAGAAGATTAAAAGACCTTTTTTTTTCTTTCTATTGGGCATAACACTAACCCATTTAGAGGGGAACTCAGATGCTTCCTGCTTGTTCTCTCTTTGAAAAATGGTGCAGGAAACTCTTGAAGACACTCTGTAAGACAGTTTGCCTCAGTATATGTGTCTGTCCTCGGAGGACCAGAAGAGGGAGGTCTACTTATATGTCAGAGTATATTTTATTATTCAGCGCTGCTTACATAGCATGACAGCTTAAACTTTACTTATGTGCAGGAGCAACAGGCAGATTAGAGGTGGTGTTTGAAACTGGGACACACTGGAATACTTTATGAGGTTTTCAACCAAGTGAGTCGATAAGTTCAGGCGAGCCTGATCCATATTAAGAGTCTATGAAAAATGGTTAAATCCTTAAATACAAATGAATCAGCGGATACCCAAGAGCTAAGCCAGAGATACATCTGTGAAGGAGGAAATAAAGCTGTCTTTGGAAAAAGGGTGAACTCTCGAGATGCACATTATGCATTACAACAGTACAGATAGCAGGAGGTGCAGAGGGGGGTTATGCAATGCTGGCTGATAAACGTGAACACAATGTAAACAAGTGGTTATCTTGATTCATTGTGCAGGTGTGTAAAGTACTACTTAAGTGTTGCTTTGTCCCTATACAGACAGAAACATGGACTTTTCTGTAAAAGTGTCAATTTACAGTAATTAACTGACGGCAGTTTCACCTGCAAAGCAACATGATTTCCAACCGCAACGACACCAAGCGGCTCACGGTACAGCAGAGCGTTCTAAAAATAGCAAACACGTCATTATACATGTGCAACGTATGGTTCGGGGTTGTAAAAAAGGCTGCAGTTTCTAATTTATGTTACGAAACCACTGATCTAGGTTTAGGGCAAAAAACTTCCTGGTTAGGCATAATAAAAGAGTTTAAAAAGTACATAAATATACCAAAATGACGGAAGTGAAGTAGTAACAAGCATGACGTGATTACCGTAAGTTACATAAAAAATGTAAGTTGTGTAAAAAATATAAGTTGCGTTAAAAGTTGTTTACTTCTGTTTCATACGGGATACGAAACCTCTCTACATTTACAACCCAATATGGTACACAATTTTGCCAGTAAATTACTGAATATTTACAGTTTACTGTAAAATATTTTTGCATATATTTTCAGTAAATAACTGGCAGCACCATTGCTTAGAAAGTACTGTTGTTTCTTACTGTATTTAAGACCAAGGTATGCAGAAGACAGCAGCAGAAAACCACATAACCGCTTTATTAGGTACACCTTGCTAGCTAATACAGTGGCAACAGGAATGTGCACGGCATGAAAAAACAATCATCTGGTTGCTTGCTTCCTAACCAAAGAGCTAAAGAAAAGAGACGAAGCAAGCAAGCAAGCTTTGTCTTTGTGCTGCATTCACGGTGTGAAGGAACATGAACGCGGACTGAAAACGTGCGATGAAGAGACTTGGGAGACCTTGAGAACAGAATAGCACATTCTGTCCACAGAGTCCTTGTGTGCAGCTGCCCAGGAGTACTCTCGACCTACTCTCACGGACTGATTTCAGCCATCCACTGTCATACTGAACAAGCAGTCTGTCATTCAGGAACAAGCCCATCCACATAGCTATGACCCCTTCAGGCCCACTTTCAGATCCTCCAAAGCAAATAAGCAAAAAGACAGTAAAGAGCTAATGACTTCAGACTGTAAGCAGAATATCAGTTCTGCCTGCAGACTTGGACAGATTCCCATTTTTGGCTTTTTCAACGCAAACGGCTGATGAGCTGCCTGTAAAAGCCAATACTAGCTGAAGGGCTGTAAACATGCATTAAATGCATGCTCTGTCTTCTGAGAAACAATCTGCTCATCCTCACTACCCTGACCTCTTTAACATTTCCAAGAGACGGGAAGTGGATTTTGGTCGACGTCCACCAAAAACACAGGAAGCACTGTCGGCATGAGCGTGATAGAGGCAGTCAGGAGGGAGAATAAAGAGGGTGTCATCGCTGTGTCAGCTGCAGAAAGATGTTTTTCCACCAGGCCACTCACAATAATTAAAGTTCAGCATGAGGCCACTGCAAGGGTGGTGCAGCCATGAGACCGAGCCCGCCATGTGACGGAGAAGCAACCTTGTTATTGGTTAAAGTGGGCCGGTGATAAATAGGTGCTGATGATACTGACACGGCCTCCTCCTGTGTCAAGGCCGTTTTAATTTGCCTGGGGAATCTTAAAGGGACAGGAGCTGTCTCCATGAACTATAAATAGGTGTCATATGAATAAGTCAATATTTTAAAAAGACTGTATACTGGATGCAACATTTGTGTGTATATACCTTTAAGACAAAGAGAGTTTTGGATGATTATTGTCTTTTTTAAGACGACTCATATTTCCGTTTTTATGTAACTTACAGTAGCCACGTCACCCGTTTTAGAGGGTGTCTTTGAAGTGGACTTAAGTCTTAATGGGTTAAACCATCTAACCTAAAAAAATATTAAAGATTTAATCCTCAAGATTTCAGTCCAGTCCAGTTTAAATGCATCATATGTCATTTTCTGCTGGGAGTTGTTGTCTTCACCAACAGTCACTTCTAATTCCTTCTGAGTTCGTCCTTACGGAGGTTTTTTTTACCGAGCATAGATCTCTCCCACTCCAAAGCAATTATAAAATATACAGCTAAAAAAACGACCCAAATCTGAAAACTGTATCATAAAATTTGGCTTGAAACTGGATTAGGCACCATTTCCTGAAAAGCAGAGAATTGGCAGAATCCACCTCTAGCAATTAAGTAACTGCCATATAGAGATGTAAGTGGTATCCAAAATGGGGTTTGATTTGATTAAACAAGATTTTTTAACAAGATTTTATGTCTTCTATGTATTTCTTTTCCTCCTATATCACTGTAGTTTGCATTAAATGAGGTCCCGTTGTGATTAGTACATTAAAAACATATTTAACATGAAATAAAGCAAAGAAAAAAATTGCAGCATGTGCAGCTGAATCTGCAGCCTGAGCGCACAAGAAAAGGTGTGTTTGGATTTTCACCCACTTCTGAAATAGATTTTTAAAAAATCCAATTTTAAAAAAATCTTCAAAATAAGTACTAACATAATAAACACATGACACAAATGAAAAATGTGAGCCTTAACTATGAAGTATCTATTTAAATAAATGAAATCAATTGGAAAAGGCATCATTGGTGGGAGTTAATGAAGCACGAGCCGAGGCGAGCTGCTGAAGCATGAAATTACTCCTTACAATGGCTTGAGAGTACAAGAGAAACATCTGGAAGTAGGATTGCATTGCTGTGTCTGTACAATGAACCTCAAAGCCCCCTGATAGGGAGCGAGCAGGATCCCTATGACCTGTCAAATATGCCACTTCCTTCTCCGGCGCCCCTGGGGGCCCGCAGCCCCTTCTAATCATGTAAATCACGACCGTGTAACACAAGCAAGACAGAGAAGATCAGTATTCGCCGTGGTGCGGTGTGGATTCACTCGTCATATTACCCAGGGAGAAGTCATCCATCACATTCCCTCAGATCACACACACTGTTGACCAAAGATCAGAATCTAATCTCCAGGAAGTGAGGCAGCGGGTCGCCCCGGGAGACCAGAGGACCTGAACGTGACCCGGCCGAGGAGCCGCCGGGTCAAATTATCAACACCGCCTTCGGACACTTTCACTGCTGCGGAGGGTGGCGAGAAATGTGGCCTCTGCCCTGGATTCATAACTGCTGCTCAGCTGGGATCTCATGGCCGCGGAGTCCCAGTTCAGCACTTTCTTCCGTCTTATCTTTTATTCATTATTTTAATTTCACTGGCAGCCTCCCACAGCCCGGGTTCCTTCTGAGGGGGATAAGTGCTTATGATGGTGCCATTAAAAAGGCACAGAAAAACAATGGCTGCGATTTAAATTATTGATTGCGGTAATGGATATGTTATGAAGAGCACGGGGTGCTCCGGTCTCCACGCGGCACACATACAATGAGGCTAAATTGGGACTGAAAATGATAATGCAGAGATAAGAGCGGAGGTGGAAGGTCACGTGTCTTATCCGGGATGGAAGCTTAGTTATCATCATATTATGAATAAACGATGGCAATTTTATTTGAAGAGCCGCATCTCTAACACAATAAACAATCAAGGATTTCTTGTGTGAATGAAAAGGAGCTTCAAGTTTGAGGGGCATATGCAAAACAGTGCTGTGTTCGCACAGCAGCTTCCAATGAATAATGGATCAGGATGAACTTAGATGTGATGTGTCTGTAACTTATTATCTAACTTTAGAAAATTTATACCCTGATGAATTCAAATAATTCTGGATCGTCCTTGTGTGTATTTCCTTATTTTCCTGCTTCTTTTGGAGATTTTTTTAGGGTTTTTTTGGTGTAAGATCCTAACAGTGATCTTCCAGTCACTTTAATTCAGTTTCTACATTTAGTTTCTGTATCAGCGGTCACATGTTTTCTTTCCCTTGATCATTATCTTTGTTTGTGAAATATTCATCTATCTTTTGAGATGTAGGTTAAAATAAAAGACTAAAGAAAATACAGAGTGAAACAATGCAAACGGATAGAGGAAACTTATTGTAAGTTGTAGGTGGGAGAAGAAAAAAAAAGGAAAAGTGAACGAGAAGTCGTGAAATATCACTTTGGTTCATGCACGCTCCGTGCTGCGTGGGAGGACTGGATGTTTTTGGGATTTGTGAAATATGTGCCAATCGTTTTCTCATCCCCTTAAGGTCCATCTCTCGTGTTTTTAAATCGCCAATAATGTGGGTGGCAACTGCAGCCTGAAACATTTATATGGAGCACTATTAGCAGCTCAGTATCAGATATGTTTTCCTGGAAGGCGGATGAAAAATGAGGCTTCCCACAGAC
Organism: Serranus cabrilla; assembly: GCA_903364295.1. NCBI lineage: Eukaryota > Metazoa > Chordata > Actinopteri > Perciformes > Serranidae > Serranus > Serranus cabrilla. Next base: position 141,290 of record CAFUXE010000867.1, on the reverse strand, counting down.
GGTCCAGCTCAAAAGTGAAAGTGTCAATCATGTGATTACATTAGGACTTCTATACTGATTAAGAAAAGAGAGATACACAGGAATAATTAGGGCAACAGTGAACCAACTGCTGCTAGCATTTGACCCTTTCCCTAATCTTCCTTCAGACGATCGCCTCTCCATTTGTTCAACACTCCACCAACACCTGCTCCTGCTCACCTCCCCACTGTCTTTATGAGACCTGACAGGCAGTCTCTCTACATGTGGACCAAAGTTCAATCTACTGTTAATCTTCCTTTTTGACAAGAAGCAGACAGAGCTTGGGGGGAGAGCAGTTGGTAATTAATCCAATGGGAATGTTTACTGTTTCCAGTGGAATGCCTCTGAACCCACAGTGCAGCATAAATGGGTCTGATCCAAATCGGCTTACAGAAAATTTAGGGGAAAAACCGTTGTATAAAAAGAAGAAAAAAATGTTGTGGTGAGGACTTTCAAGACTATATTTACAATTAAAACAATATTGTGGCAGTAGGGAACTTTTCCGTCCACATGTTGTTGCCTATTGACACTCCCGACATTTGTAGGACACATCTGTAAACACTATTCTACGCTCTGGAATCACACTGCATCTGAAGTTGGTAAACCGCTACTAAAATGTTCCTTTATGGCACATCTGTGCGACATATAAATACAGTATGTATTTTGGTAAACTCATTGGGACCATCATGAGAGCCAATAAAGCTGAGGAATTGGAGACATAGATCCAAGAGTTCCGAATGTGTTTTCCCAGCAGAAGCTGTGAACATAAAAAGCGAGTGGCTAAGAACGAGCATCAAACATGTGTCACTGATCCACAGAAAAACATCTAACTTCCTCTGCCAAGTACAAAACAAGTACTGGCCTGTTTTTCCGAACAATCTTGTAGCAAGGATAACCTTTTGTAATTTGGATTAGATCCAGATCATGAGGCTGATGCATCAATTTTGTCTCTTTTGTTAACATTGTAAGATAGGACACTTGTGCTGCATTCATGGGCTGTTGGAATAATTGAAAAAATGAGTCCCAGACTAGAAGAATTCCTGTGAATGCCCCTTAGGTTGGAATGTTAACATCGCTACATTGGGCATGACTCGGCGGAGGTCTCCACTCTTCGAGTGGTCTTCTGGTTTTCCTCAAATTTTCTTAAGCATATTTACCTCCATCAAGGACGAGCTGTTTTTGGTTCATTTTTTATTTTTTCTTCTCGCAGGATTATAGGAAAAACAACTGGCATGGTTTTTATGAAACCTAGAGGAAGGGTGTAGTTTGAGCCAATTAATTTAAGAGCAGATTTAAATCAATAGATGGAAATACAAATTATTTTACACTTTTGTTAACATTGCAAGATAAGACATTTGTGCTGCATTAAGTAGCATCTGAATAATTGGAAATTTGATTTCCAGAACTGCAAAATTTGCCGCCTTGAGTCTAAAATTTCATACCTTAGTGGAGATCTCTGCTCACCCCAGTGCCTTTCTTTAGTTTCTTTTGTGTCCAATGTGTGACCCTTATGATGTATGTGGCAGCACTTTTTGGTCCTGAACTCCAAGTTGGAAACCACTGTTTTCAGCAGCAAGCAACCACAAAAAAATAAAATAAATAAATTGCTTTGTCTGTGATTTAAAACGAAAAGTTCTGACTTTCTGATTGTTTTTTCAGAAGCTTTTTGTAAAAGTTTTCCACAAGATCTAAATGAAACCACGTGAATTTATGCTACAAAACCCCTGACCGAGGCTTAGGGAAAAAAGCATTAAAGACAGTTAAGTCTATATGTAATGTTAATATATGGACGTGAATTTCGGAAGTGAAGTAGTAACAAGATTGCAATGGCGGAAGTTACGTAAATAACATAAGTTACATAAAAAATTGCTTACTTTTGTTTTCACACAGCAGGACATGAACCCGGTGAAAGTCCACTATTTGTTGTTCCATCCACCTGTGTTGCATCCGCCATTTACACTTAGCAAGATGGCGGCAAATGACAGTCTAAAACATAAAAATATGAGTCGTATATATTCCATTAAATAAAGGAATAAAAGTAATCCAAAGTGGAGAGTGGGGAGTTTTCACCTGACAGTGCTGGCATTATTCTCACTGGTGACTTATTATTCAGTGGCTCCAGTGTTGGGGACTTCAATTAAATCATAACTTAATGGTTTTAAATCTATCACACTTAAGCCTAATTAGCAAACACTTTACGGCTTGTTAGCAGGCGACGGTGTGATTATAAGAAATTCCCGAAGTACATGTCACTAAAACAAGTAATACTTGAGGTAACACAGTGATTGTGCGATGAATTTGTAATGTGTAGTGGTGTTATTAGTCTTTCTCTTATCATTGACTAATGTTCCTTTCATTAATCAGAATGAAAGAGACACTTGGGACGTTTCGTATGCTTGTAATTCATTGTTCTCAGTTGACACTTTAAGTTGTTGCCCAGCAGTCAGAAGTCGATGACTGTATCATGGTACCCCTGACTCATATAAGCCGAACTTCCTGACGCCAAGCAAGCAAACTAAGAAGAGCTCATTTTTTAAATCAAATGAGGCTTGAGAGCAACTTTCTTTCCAGTTGAGCCGTTCCTCTGCTTTTCCTCAACTTCCATCAAAGAAACTTGTTTACTTTTGACTAAAGCTGGAGGAAAATCTTGAGCATCACCCAAAAAAGCGAACCACAATCTTTGTCAAATCCTGCAGTTACAGTTTGAGGCTTCCAGGAGGAACTTGGCCCAATCAGAGAAATTCTCTGCAGATACAACACGGACGGCTGTTGACACCCAGCAAACTTATTAAAGAATACATTTCCAGCTGTGACTGCGAGTGATGATGAGAAGTCCCACAGGCTGTGATGTTTTCGGGGCAGCTTCCTGTTTCGGCTCTAATTCCCTGCTTTCTTAAGGTTATCCAGGAGACGCATAGTAATCCTGTGCAGAAGCGTTTCACACCTAGTTAACAGTCGAGAGTTTCATCTTTAACTGCGCTGAGCCTCCTGCCAGATAGGGATATGTGCGACGGATTGAGTGTTAGCCTATGACTGCCAAGAAAATGTGTGAATTAACAAAACGTAGGCTATTACTGAGCCGGCTGGCTTACTGCTCTGCCGCTCGGGAGCGGGCCCGATGCAAACAGTTTTAGGGAGGCTACTCGAGGGCATCCCAGCGGATCCATAATATTAACTTGGCCTGTGGATTTTCAACTTATAAGATGCTGTGTGTTAGCTTCTCCCTGCTACATTATACATGTGAGTCCACAATAATGAAGGCTTGCACAAATTCTCCAGGCTTAACGGACAGGCAGGCAGGTTAATTCTCCAAATTGAGGGTGAGCATAAAGAGGTCTCCTTTTTAATACAGAGGATTAATTGCATGGTGTCTTCATTTTTAAGGTTGCAAATATGTTCCACCTCTCTCGCAGAAGGATCACTTACACAGTAATTTGAGGGTGAGGTTTAGCATAAATCACAATAATACATCTGTCCTGTTCAGTATGCTCTGGAAGTAGATTGGAGCAGGAAAAAAAACAGTTTAATCACAACTCTACCTGCATGGCCACGTCCTGATAAATGGAGGGAGGGGGGAGAGGTTCTCACTACAACAGCACATCCATCTTACAAAGTGTAAAAATCTCCCTGGTTTGCCAACGGTTCATACTGGCAGTGGTTGCCTGCACAGATATAAAACTCCTGCTCCAAATTAACTTGGCAGGGATAATCCCACAAAATGATAGCTGCAGCGATGAAAATAACATTTGTACAAATTCCTTGTGACCCGAGCCAGGTCGGAGTGCGAGTCGCTGCCAGAGAAGTCTCAAAAATGCAAACAGGCCTGCAGGTGCGTCTCACGCTTCTGCTGGACATTTCGAGGCTGTCTGGTAAACGGAACTAGATGTTGACCTTTGAACTCAGACAGACAGTGCAGCTGAGTGGCAAGTGCATGCAAGTTTTTTGTTTACCGGTCTGAGGTTGTGAAGACGCCGCCTCTTGCTGTGGTTAAATGAGCCCTGCGGCTGCTTGCACTTACTATCACCACCTAAACCACACGTTCAGTTGCATTACTCGGAAAGATGCAGCTGAAATTAAACTCGTCTGTGGTTCAGTGATGAGATGAAATTATCAGGAACAATCTCAATGGTTTGTAGGTCATTAAAAAAAACCCTGTGGCTGTGGTATTGAAAGGTTCCACAGTCGCTCATTTAGAAGGAGTCGCCGGAGGTAATTGGAAAATGAGCACATCTCTCCTCGCTGCTGTAGATTGTCGAGGTCCCCACAGGTCTGTGTTGAGGCCCATTAGAGTGACATCTAGAAGACAGATACTGTCTATAAACACACACAAACAACCGCTAATAGTGGTCCTTCCTGCTAACCTGAGGGATTCCATGGAAACACATGAAAGCATCCATGATGCAGCGATTGCGTGAATATAGATTTTTGTTAAAGTCGTGTGTAAAGCAGAATAATTGTTTTTTCAATTCGGTCTCTCTCTGGAAACGCATCTGTTTATTTAGAATGTTGAAAGAAATAATCCAGAAATCGGGATTCAAAACCCTCTCCTATTATATTTTTTGATTACAGCTTAACTCAGGAGGAGTCCAATGCATAACTGACAGCTAATTAGACTTTTATCCCAAATTGTCTTTCTCCAATTTTCTTACCAGAAAGAAAGAAAGATTTCTTTGGGCCGTAAAAGTAGCTAATCTCCAACATGTCTTCATATCGAAACCAAAAAATAGCTCTTTTTTTCAGTGTCTTCCTAAAAGATTAATACAAAACCGATTCATGCATGTTTTTTTCTGACCTGCAACCAACTAAAACTGTTAGGGAAAAATGCAAACTACACTTTATAAGCCCAGCCGTCTATCCCAGCCTCTTTCCTGCCTGTGAGTGTTCCTGCAGCAGGAAATGCCTCTTAGGAATGTGGGGACACCTGATCCAGGTGTAAATCAGTTTTAGCGGTGGGTTTTCTGACACCTTTGTTTGTGAAGATTTGAGTCTTGACTCTGAAAGGGAGTTTGGATTTTGACGCAAATTGCTGCAATTGGGTGTTTCGAGTTTCTAAGTGCTTTAATTGCCTTTCACCTCAAGCAGCATCTCTAAAACACGTCTCTCTCCGAGCCGCCGCCTGCCTTCAGCTGCCCCACACCCTCCGTGGAAGGTGCACCTCACAGTTTAAAAGGATGAACTGATTGGACCTTTTCAAAGATTCCAGGTGTTTTTTCTACAACTGAAAGCCCAAAACAATCAGCCCGAACCGCTCAGTAAGTGATTTTCTGCCACTAGGGGTCTCTTAGTCAAAACAATAACAAAAGACGGAGTTTCATTATGGTCCAGCTGCATCCTGAAGCACCTGCAGCTCGCTTCTCCTCGTCGGGATTCCTTCATTGTTCATTGTTCAGGAGGTTTTCACCGGGAGCTGAATGATCCGCAGAGGACGATTCCCCTCCAAAACAAACGGACTGGTGATTAAAAACGCTTTCATATTAAAAATCTGTTTCTCTAACACTGTTTTGCAGAGGAAGGACAAGAGCCAAACTGCTGTTGATGTTCACTCAGCTTGTTTCTCTTTAGATCCTGATGTTTTACCGGGATTTGAGTAATCCACAGAGGTCTCTGCGACAAACAGAACAGGCGATTAAAACCTGTACAAATATTTTAGCAAACTTTGTTTTTCCGGCACTGCTGTTTCAACGAAGATTTGCTAAGCTTGTTTCTCTAATAATTTAAGAACAAGACGTCCGATGACCCTTCATACGGCTAAAATATATAGTTAAAAACAACAAAGTTCTTAAGATGATATTGTATATTTGTGGATTAAAAGCGGAAAAAAGCTTCTAGCAGACAACCATAATGTTGGGTAAGCAAGCAGGCAATAAGGCGCCATCGACTGCCGTTAGCACCATGAAAAGTTACATTGGTTAAAACTACAGATTTTCTCTTTGTTTGAAAACTATTGGAATCATTTCCAATGATACAAGCACACAAGTCAGGATATATACATAAGTTCTAGTTCTGGCTTTCTAATGAGGGAAAGTTACATATAGCTATACATTTTTTCAACAATTTTGTGGAAAATAATGAAGAGATAAGAGCAATGGTGTATTCAGTAAACATGGATTTTTACATAATTGTAAACATACAATTTCCTCTACATAAGTAATATTTTCCTCACACCACACAGTCCCATTAATCAAACTCCTCGCTGCAAAAACGGGGCTGTTCTCATTTGCTAGACTCTAGAAAACTCTCATCTATACAGCACAACTGGGTACAGATGGTGAGGGAAATAAAAGCCAGTTTAGTTTCCCATGCGTCATTAATACAAGCAATGACCCCCAACTTGGCAGCGGCACACAGCAACTCTGGGATGCCAGATTTACCTCCTTACTCAGCACCTCAGAGTCCCAGTATGGTGTCCACAATTGTCTCGTGTAATTGCGGAAAGCTGTTCTACAGATATGTAAATAACCAGCCTGGGCTCTTTAGTTTATTACGCTCGCAAACAACTAAACTATTGTCAACTAGAAAAGCACTTGGAGAGTTTTATTCAAAACCTTAACCATGTGTTTAAAACTGCAATCATTATTCAGAAGTGTTCTGATCCCCATGTGTGATTTTTTTACCTTTTTAATTGTGACATCACCAGCCTGATGTACGTAACTTATCATTTTTAGTAACTTACGTGGCTGACTTGACTCTTGTAACTACTTCACTTCTGGCATTTAAGTGTATTTATTTACTGTCTATTATAACGCCTAACCAGGAAGTTTTTCGCCATAAACTTATGTTCGTGGTTTTGTAGCATAAATTCACAGAAACTGCAGCTTTTTTTACAACCACTAACCGCACACTCATTTGTTGTTATGGGTGGTATTGACGACCGGTCTATTGTGTCACTTAGGTTGGAAATCTTCATTACCATAATCTTAGTGTTTCTTTCATTTTACCTTTTGAAGTGTGACTTCATCTAGAGACAAATCACAGGTGAAAATGTGGTTTGAATTTACAGTCAGATGTTTACGTGGGACACTTTATAAAGGGGTGTATCTGACTTATGTCTCAATTACTGCATATAATGACCGTAAGACTATTAAAATGACTCTTAAAGAGTTTATACATTACAAACTATGACAAGATTGACCACCACCGGAAAGAGGATGAAGCATGGAGGATGCTTCCTCCTTGTTTACTAGAGGCAGTAACATTGGAAAAAAAACTTGTGTGCAAGTATTTCACAAGATAAAGCAGATTAATGTCTGTCAGCATGTTAGCTTAATCACTGGAAGCTCATCAATCACGATGACAAATAGCCTCGGACCGCTGCTTCAATCAGACAGCATCTTCTGGAGTGGTTGCTCCTCCACGGCCACATAAATCCTGCCCGCTGATCCACTACTCTCATCAGGAATACATAACATAACTTCATTGGAGGATCCATTCATCACCGGGCTCCTGCATGCACCATTATTTTCAAAGTCCGACTTCTGCACTTGAGCACGGTCCGAAAGCAGCCGGATACCGTCTCCGGTGCAGATCATTCAGTCTAAAACTGGAGCCTGCTGTCACTGTGATGCAGGCTCACAGAAACAGCAGTCTGTCCATGAAACATTTATGCAACAAAGGGTTACTGGTGACAGCAGCGAAGCTAAAGATGGCATCTTTAAGAGCTGATATGTTTTGATAGGCTGCTAAACCGTCTAAGACTTCACTTTAAATAGACACACTGAACAAAACAGCTTCTGACAGTCTGTTTGTTTATGTTGATGCAAAAACTCAATCTGCATACTGATGAGCTGAGATGTATGTATCCGCTGTAGTGGTTTCTGCATGTGAAGTGCTCAGTTTGTTAACCATCAATGCTAAATCTGTGATAATGGAGGAGCAAACAGCTATTATTTTCTTACTGATTAGTGTGTCAATTGTTTGTTTACTTTTTGAATAATTGTTTAGTCTGGAGAATGTCAAAAAATAATGAAAAATATTATATTTCCCAAAGCCCAAGGTGACTTCTTCAAATTACTGTGCAACCAACTGTCTGAAAAACCCCAAATACTATTTTCAATGTAAAATGATTCATAACTTGGAAAAGCAGCAAACACACTGGAGAAGCTGGAGCAATGAATGTTTTGTTGATAATTGACTTATAACGGTTAATTAAAATAGTTGTCATTGAGGCACTGAAGGAGAATTAATTCTTAACTGTTTAACCCTTAACTGACAATAAGATTTTGACCAATAATTACAGTTAAACTGATATTATTTTACAGCTCAAAGGGGCAACATGTGCAACCATACATGCCTTTTATTGGATAGCTTAAAATTAGGACTGTCAAATAATGCATAACAGCGAGTTAACGCAAATCTATTTTAATGCCAATGCCATGGAAAACGACCCTTTGCCCACAGTCGGAGAGAAAATGGCAAGTAATGGATAAAGAAAAGGTATTTTGAATGGAGAGTTAAGCTACAAAGCCGTTAGCGTCATGTCACCCTTGTAACTGCTTCTCTTTGGGCATTTATGTACACTTGTTAAATTTACTTGTTAAACTGTCTTTTATAACGCCTAACCATGAAGTTTCTTGCCCTAAACTACCTCGCTGCCTTGTGGCTGCACAGCCTTAACTCTCCAAGACAGATAACCTGGGACTCAGTTGCCTGCTTGTCTTTTAGCGGTTAATGATCGGTAACAAGACTTGGCTATTAGTCAGAAAAAAAATCCATAGCGTCCTTGCACTGAAGGACTACGGAGACTTGATCCAGTGAGGTCAGTTTTCAAAACATACCCGAACACTAACCGGAAGGCTACATAACAGGATGGCTAAATGTACAATGTATGTGTTGGGTAAGAGAAAAGCATTGGGAGAGGCAGATTCTGACGGACACAACAGTACATTATATTTGAAGGACAGTCAGCTCTCTCGTGTTGCCTGCGTACACACGGGTTGAGGGTCCATATGGACAGTCTGTGTGCCCTCTGCCCCAGAGGAGCCTTATTCAGCTGCATGCAGCCGCCCCTGATGCACACTTGACACCAAGCTTCCTGCAGCAGTGACTGAAATAAAAGACCCTTAAAAGAGAGGTCAAATGCTTCATTTGAGAAACACAGAGTGCTGCTTCAGGCTCTCAGGCTGAAAAAAGGAGACGTATCCCACAGAAGGGAAAAAAAAATAGGTGTCAGAGTTATCAGAGCAGGGCCAGAATGTGTGAGTCACTGGGAAAACAAGGGGGACGCAGCGTATCTGAAGGCCTGGTGGTCAGAGGTTTCGGGGGTGAGACACAGAGGCTCTGGGACAGTCTGTTGCCCCGTCCCAAAATGTCCCAGACGAGCCTGTGTTCTCACAAAAGACAAAGTGGAGCAAGAGGAAGTTGGCAGCAAGTCAGGCAGCGCAGTGTTTATCACTGCCTCTGATTTCTAGTTAATTTTTATGAATCATAACGCAGCCGGGGCTCCGTATGAACCTATTTCCGTATATGCACATTTCCTCAGATTTATGGGGGGCGATAAAGACGGCACTCTCCTATTCGAAAATAAAACACTGCAAATAAACAAGAGCACCAGCGTGTTAAATCTATGCAATGTTAAATGCAGGATGGCAGAACAATTCACATCAAAGTCTTCATTTAGACCCTGAATGTCGCGGTTCATAAAAGCGTCTCTGCTGCACAAAATTCCCCGTGCATGTATGTTTTTGCAAATTACACAAAGACACAATACTGTAACAACATCTGAACAAGACGGTCAAATAACACCAGCCAATTCCCAGAAGCTCCCCCCATCCACACAAACACAGCTTTTGAAGTAGCACTTGTTTCATCTTGTGGACTCAAAGTAATCCAGTCTGTGGTTCTATTTGTCCCAACATGAGGATATGTTTTATCACTGTCAGAGTCTAATGACCTCCGTGAGTGTGAAAAGGGCAGCAGCTCTGTGCATTACTGCTGCCACATTCTCCCCAGTTTGCATGATGAAGTGGCCTTAAAAAGGCCATTTAAATTGAATTCCCCCAGATTCCCTCAGCCGTTTCAATTGAATTCCCTTCCCCTTTTTGAAATCTCCAACAAAGATTTCAATAACAAAAGCACTCCCTCTTTGTCTGTATTGCAATAATTAAAAGTCTACAGCTGGTCTATTACTGAAAGAAGCATCAGTGGAATCTCTAATGAAAAGTGATGATTGAAGAATTCATCCTAAAAGCTGCCTTTCCTGCTGTGATCACATTTACATGTAATCAAAGTCCGTCTGAAAGGCTTTGCTTTTTCATAATTGATAGAAGAGTTCTGACAAATATTATCATTCATTCATAGTTCTGGCTCTTTTTGCACGCTCTTTATTATGTTGCACAATGCGACCGCTTCATATGTTGATGTGACGTCGTGTGGCAGTGTGATTCATTGTTTATTTACTTCTGCTAAATGAATACTTCATCAGCCCACTACAAAGACCCACGTTAACGCTGCATCTAAATCAAGAACGATCAGCCGGAAATATTACAGCTCAACTTATCTCGGACAGAGTCATTCATCAAAATGCTTCAGTCACTCTACGGAAATCTGCGGTGGGAGAGATGAGATGAGCTAAAACAAAACAGAGTGGCTGCTGCAGGCCACGCACACTACACCCAGTCATGGCATTTAAATCATTCTAATCATCCATCCCACTCACTGTATAATAATATATTGCAGTGAGAAAGAGAGTCCCCCGCCACATTTACGACGCCTACGTCTCAGCTTCCCACACAGGCTCTGTGTCAACTTGTAAGCAAACTGTTACACACTCTGACACGGCATGCCAGGCCAACAGTATATGTTTATTACATGTGCAAAGTTATAAAATATGTGCTTCAAAACTGGAAGGGAGGCACCAATCTGACGTTTTTAATCACATTACCTGTATCAACTGGTACCAAGTTCTTAATAACTTGTGTGCCTCAATGTGTAGAAGTGACTGGGATCATATGTGTAAGGCATATCATTGCTTTCCTAACTGTAAATAATAGTAATAATAATTTTAAAAATATCAAAAATATAATAATAATAAGTATAAAGTATAAAAGTAAGTAACTAAATAATAGAAATAATAAATAAATGATAAAAATATTTTTTTAAATAGACATAATAAATAAATGCATAATATATAAATTTACTAAATTATTATTTATCATTTAAATAATACATTCTGCAACAGCAACAAGTATTTTCAATACTGCAACAAATTGACCAAATCTTAAATAAAAAATAAATTCCAGAATATAATGTATATATAATATATAAATAAAGAATTAAATTTAATAGATTGGTCCCACTGTCACCAATACCCAATGAATTTATTTGATTTATTAACCAGTCCAATATCCCAAATCAGTATTGGTGCATACCTACTCTTTAACAAATAATTATAATGTTCTTAATTATCAGTTATTTTGTTAATTAATACTTGATTATCAGTCGGTTTATAGGTCTATAAAATGTCAAAAAAAAGGACAAGATGTCCATCTGAAGCTCAAGATTATTTTTAAACTGCATGTTTTGTCCCATTAAAAGTCCCAAATATTTAATTTAAAATGATAAAAAAAAAATCAGAGAAAAGCAGCGAATGCTGCAGCCAGAGAACAGTCAGCACAAGCTTTATAAATGACTCACACATTTAAACAGTTAATCTTCACTCTGTCGACTAATCGATTAACTGCAGCTCTACAGAGCTCTTGACGACTCCTTTATGTTCATCCCATCTGCCTCCCTTTTCTCCGCTTTACTTCGCTTTCTGTGTGCAACCCTTATGGCTAATGTGCTGGCAAGCAGCTTCCATGTGTGTAATTGAAAGCTCGAGTACAGTAATTAAAAACCCTTGTGTTACTCTGCACATTAACTTATTCAACTTGAACGTAACGAGGGGAAGAAGGAGGATGTTGACGTGATGTGATGCACCCTGAGGGCATGTCTTAACCATTAACCAAAACTTATCAGCCCTCACATGAAATCCATAGTGCATGCTGTGTGTATATATATATATATTGTAGATGTTTGTGTCTTGAGATGCTTTAAAAGGAGTCTGGTGAGAGATCCTTGATATGTTAACTATTATTAATTCAGGAGTCAATTAAGGATGTTGTCTTGTGAACTGTGGGAAGCTTAATGAGCAGGTGCCTTGATGGCTTCTCACACCATTCTTCATCACATCTAATGATCTGAATAGGAACTATAAGGTGCAGCTGGCCAGCTTAAATCACACCATTTCTCTCCTTTACGCGCATGGTGATCCATCTGGCCAGCATTCCCAGTCAGTCCCACATTTGCCTCGCGGCGGTCTGTGGTCTATTTGGTGTCTCAGGTAGGACAAAGAGAAGAGAGAGGACCACTCCGTCCCTCCTGAGGCTTCCCCTGCGCTCATTGGTCAGCGGGAAATCCTTTTGTTTTGGCTCTCACGGTTGAAGAGCTTCTACAACGCATCTCATGAATGGAAGCCAGAATATTCCCCAGAAAACGTGACAAAATATGTGATTATGTGGATAAAAAACAGCCCCTCATTACAACTGATTGCTTTTGTGATTAGATATTGATTATAATAGCCGATATTCCGCCACGACACGCGAGTCTGCAACTCAACAAGCAGCAGCAGCTCTTTCTTCCACTTTAAACTGAGTCAACTTGGAGTTAGATTAGAATACATAGTGACCCATTCATTCTCTACGGGCAGCGGGCGCCTCTCCGCTGAAAGGAGCCCGTTATATTGGCGATGTCTCCGGTTGTATACAGGGCACACACACAGTCAAATCACCCAAAAAACTTTTCCATTTCTGCACGCACTCGGTTTTTTTTAAACACACACCGAGGACATGAACTTCACGCACTCAGAACCGATGGAGACAATAACTGCTTTGACAGAGATTTAAATAAAAAAAAGCATAAATATCGTGTGAAATAAAAAAAATAAAAAAAACCTACCATGAGTTTCTTTCTCGCAGCGCTCACGCGGCCACCCGGATCAAACAACTTCTCCTTGCCGGCTCGTATATTCCCATTCCGGTCACCGGTCACGGGATTAATGGCATTTGTAAGTCCGTGTAATTATTATTTTTTTCCTCTCTCGCTGGCGGTTACATGTGAACAAGTTGTAGTCTCTCTGCGCTGTGACAGCCTCTCTTTCTCTTCTGCTTCTCTCGATATGAACGGTGGGAGTCAGCCTCTCTCTCTCTCTCTCCCTCTCTCTCTCTGTCTGTGTGTGTCTCTCTGTAATGGTGGGGTGGTTGGGGTGAGGGGTGAAGGGCAGCAAAAAGGGGGAGGGAGCAGGGGTCTCTTCATAGGAAGACTCTAATCTCTATATTAGCAGGAAAACTGCCTCTCCTATAAATAAATAGGAATAAGCAAAATGCTAATTTAAAGGGTCCCTTCATATAAATTTCAAAAAGCATATTTTTCTCAACCTAAATCATTAACAGTCATGCGCATAGTTTTATTTCATCAGGTTTTTAGATTTTAGATACATGATTCCACTTGAATACATTGGAAGTGAATGCAATTTCATTACACAGTAGGCCGATTGCATTTAAAATAAATTCGGGAGGATGTCCCAGTGGCCTACTTGGTTGAGGCACATGCCGCTGCCGCCACCGCCATTCCCGGTTGAATTCCTGCCATGGAGCACTGTAGCATGTCATATCACTCACCCTCTAATTGAATTTAGATAAATAAATCAACAACCAGGAACCATGCCCCTCATAATTCATGTCTTCATTTTCATTAGAGGAAAGCACTTGATCAAATGTTAATTGTTTTTACTACATGCTTTGAACATACACGCCCTATGTGTGCAGCAACATGATGTAGTGTTGCTGCCTGCCAGCCGAGCTGCTGCAACCTCCAGGTTTGAGATACGAATCCAATGCATGAGTGCCTAAAACATGCATGCTTTCTAATGGCCACCAGGGGGCGACTCCACTGGCTGCAAAAAAAAAGTCTGATTGTGTAGAAGTCTGTGAGAAAATGACGCTACTTCTCACTTAATTAATTACTTCAGTAAACATTTTCATAATGAGTTTATGATCTCAATTGCTAGTCTTGATTATTGTTCAATACAGCATGATGTTCATTTTGTAAATTGGAGGTTTGTTTAGAGGAAAATGTGCAACGAAGAATGGTACGCTAACTTGCGATTGACAAATCGACGCTGCCACAGTGCAGTGTGTGTTTGACAGGGTGTTTTCAGTCCATGGAAGAACATTTTAGTTGCCTAAAAATCTCTGTTCAGTTGTTCAAAAGTCCCTCTAATGAGTCAGCTGCTTTGCTAACCAAGTTAGCTAGCTAGAGCTAGCATTAGCTGTCAACATACCGACCACACAGCTAAGCATGCACTGGTTCAAAAAGACCAAGATGGAGACACCAAGATGCCAGAGTCGAGGCTTCAGACAGTTAGTCCACAAACCAACTGGTGACATCACGGTGGTTAAAACTACTTATTTTTTACAGTCAGTGCTACCAACCCACATAACCTCCCAAATAAAAAGAGCTTACAGTAGAAAGATAGAAATTACATAATATATACATATATAAATAAATAATAGACCGCAATAATTCCATTGAAAGTGCTTATTCAGAGTAATCATATTGATTCTGAAAATAAATTGGTATTAGTTTATTACTTTGTAGATGCTGCATTTTTCCTTATCTATTACTTGATTTTTTTATTACCAACAAATCCTAAACTAAGTGTGTTAAACTGTCTCTCAGTACTTCCTCTGCCTGTCTGTGAGGTCTGTTGGTTCCCACTGAGGATGTAAATCTTTAAAAACAGCTCACAAATACTGTCAACAGTTCCTTTTTAATAGCTATACACATATATAAAGGCTAAATATTTCCTTAAGCAGCCGGACATAACATAATGGAGGCCAGTGTTGGAGAGGAATAAGCTACATCAAGCTGTGCCTACACAGGGAATACTATCATTATAATGATTTTCTTTGCTGCTTCTGTCTTTTTATGGGATTTGTTGACAATAACACAAACCTAGTAGTGAGAGTAGAGTAATGCCAGCTTTATCCTTTAATGTTATTCGTCAAAGCACTGCTATTGTTTCATTCACATCCATTGTATTTTGGTTGAGGCAGAGATCTCAGCGACAGATACCTCAAAACAAAAAATCTTTCTTTTGTATCTCTGTGAACTGGCCCTTAAAGATGAACTGATCTGTGCTAAACGAACACTACAGATCTCTGTAGTCACTAAATAAACACAAACACCATAAACCTGTTATTGCCCAAGTCTCTACTGGACCATCATTGTATTATTGTGGCGTCTTTCCTCGGAGTGTACAGAGCGGTTGGGTTAAAGGGGGGAGACACAGTGGGGGAGGGGACAGCGACCACCAAGACAGCTGCTGCTCACTGGCTGGTTATTTCAGACCATTAAGGAGAGCAGGATTTATAGGAGGCCACATTATGTCTGTATGTTTATTAGGTTTCCTTTGCTCTGCTTTCGCCTTGCGGTGAGTTATTGCTGTCTACAGTATAACTGCTGCAGCTCAATATTAGAGAATTTCGACAATAACAAGGTGTTTGCCTCCAAGCCAAAGGAATATAAGAGGAACGCGCTGCAATTACCTGGGAAAACAAAAGCCAATCACTTCGCATTCATTTGAGAATGTGTGTGTTTGTCTCCTGGTGCTCCGGCAGCAGTCAGACCCCCAACTCCTGCATGATGAAGCCCAACAGGGAGACAGATGCATGTGGGAAATGATTCATCATGACGCATCCGGACGGGTTCAGCAGTTTGACCGCGGTGCAGCCACATGCGGCCGCAATTCTCTCTGCAAGAGGCGAATTCACTAAGAGCACGCTCAGCTGGGAAATATGTTGTCTCATATCATGTTTCAGTGACGCCGCCACGGGTCTGTTAGTGCTGTCGCAGAGTCAATCATCATCATCACAAACATCATCATGGCCGACATTAAGTTGAGTTTTCAAGTGCTGGTTTCAAGACAGCATTGCAGTTTATTTCCTTTCCTTTATTGCAATAAACATCTTGCCCAAGGGAGGTTATAGATTTTCAAGAATTTCATCTTCTCGCAAAATGAATGTTTGTGACCTTGCTTGCTGTGTATCTCACATGAGGACGATCTCAGTCTAACTCCTAAAACTCTCTGTACATATTTATCCTCAAAGCGTCTGATGGCAGCACTGATGATGATGGTGGGGATGAAGAGATTGTGCAATGGCGGGTTGTCTCCTCAGCAAGTCATCCAAAGCATATGAGTCACCGCGCCTGCAGTGTGCCCCACGTCTGCAGTCAGACATGCCTCTCAGCAACAGCCTGTCTCAGCCTCTGTCTCTATTAAAGCCCGGTGGAAATTACTGAAAAGGAAACACATGCAAGACAAGAAAAAACAAAAAAAAAGCTGCTCTTGTTTGTTTTATCTCTGTGTGTTCTCAGCTTAGAAAATTGCATACCCGCGTTTGTTTCATCACACACATAAGTAAGGCGGCGGAAGGAAATATGAGAGCTTCTTCCTGAGGCCCTTGTGTCAGTTTTTTCACCTTCGAGCCAATTCCACAGAAATGAACAGCCAGATATTTGTACCAGAACCTCAGGTGACTCAGTTTGACATTCAGTTGCTTGTTTCATCACACACGTCCTAGTATTCTTAAAAACAGCATGCTAAAGATCAAAGTGCCAATGTTTGACATTTGACATCAGTGTCATCGCTGCGCAGAATTGGTGCCCAACAAAACTTATTCATATCATGGCAGTTTTCCACTGCACTAATGGATTTTAACGCCTCCAAATTTGATCAAAGAACCACAAAATAGCCTATGAAGTTCGGTTTTGTCAGGTTTCATATGTCCTTGAAATAAAAGCCAAAAGAAATCAAATATAGAAGCTTTTATTTTGTAGTAAAATCTCTGTAGTGTCAGGATCATCCCTTTAATGAGCTTGTCTGAGTCTACGAGAATAACATCCGTCCCAAGATTTGTGATATTTTTATTTCTCTGTCACCTGGATTGAGAGGAGGAAACGGCATCCATCTCCATTTAAATCACGAGAAAGAAACTCGGCTAAGAGTTTCTGAGCCGAGCAAGGCTCCCCACGGCTCCTCTGTTACGGAGTATTTTTATGAACAGCACACCACTGTCAGCTCTAACACGGTCTCTTTGACTTTTTTTGTGTTCTGTACAATGGAAAGAGTTTAAACATTATGCAAAAGAACCAGCAGAGAAGTCAAATGAGATTAGAAATAATGGCTGTTAGTGTGAGGGGGGGTGGAAACATGTCTGATAAAATCATGTTGGGGATTTCTTGGGGACAAGTGAATGCTGACCTCATGTCTAAATGATTCACTGTTTCCATTGAATTCAATATGTTTCCAATGCTTTTGGTCGTGAAAAGGGGGGATGAGATGTCTTTATTTTGTCTTTCGCGTAGATGTGTTTGTTGCTAAGTCTGGTTTTGACTCGCAGGAGCTCATGCAGCTGCTGCCACGCGGTTCTTTCCAGCCCGAGTATTACTCATCTCTTTCATTCCATGTTGTGTATGTCAAGGCTGAACGGTGATTACAGCCTGACCCTAATGATATTTGTAGAAGCTATTCAGTGCCAGCAGAAGGGCTGCACAAAGATCACAGATGCAATTTCAGATAGAAAAATAACCTTACCCTCTTTAACTGATAATATATGTAAAAGCATTCTGCCTATCAATCAATACGAACAAGTTTTCTTTTAGAATAAAGATACAAATTACTTTACACAAAATTATATGAAATCTTGCTTTTAGTTTAAAAACTAGATGATGAGAAACAATCATTTCAGAAATACCAGATGGTGTAAAAGAGTTTTTATATCTTAATGTTTAATGCAACTGGCATTTAAAGGATAAGGCTGATGTCATTTTATATTTCTATTATTGCTAACCGATCCAAAAACATCAATACGTTAATCCGTCTCTTAATACTTTCTGTCCACTAAGCCTCAAGCCAGTTTATTCCCACTGAAGATGGTAATCTTTATAATCAGGCCACAAATGTACTGTATATTTTCTGTATTTCCCCCACAATGCAGCACAGTATCTGCTATTTAAACCTGTTTTCTCTGGTTTTGTTTGGGCAGTCACAACACTTTGTTGGTTTAAAGAGCGTGTTCTCGTTTTAATATTTAAAAAGACTAAAGAGGCACCATTGACACCGGATAAACTGCCTCAGGTGATGTCGCTTGAGGCGGTGTCCGATGTGGCGTTCCAAAGGGGGAAAAAAAATCTGGGTGAGAAATAGTTTGCCAGACCCCTCTAACCCACTCCTTACCTGCGCTCGAGGCTATATTTGCTGTGTAAAATACCTGACACTCCAGCCAAACTGTTAGCAGTCAAGTTGCATTGAGAGTAACGTCGGCACCAAGTTTGAGAAGAAAGAACAACTGCATGTCTCTGGTTTGTGTTATTATGGATCCCACTACAGTTCAGAACAAGTTGTTTATTAACCGAATATTTCACTTAAATGGGATTAAACCTACATAATACCTCATGTGATTGTAAGTTAACCATAAAGTTACCATTACCCGTTATATGTTAGTTTTGCTAACTAACCAACTGATAAACAGCCTTTTCCAATTTTCCCACCAATCCACACGAAATCATTTACAAAACATACATTTCTCTGCAGCGCAGTGGGGACTCGAACCTTCTTACATTCTGTCGTTTAGGTTGGAGATCTTGTTGGAACTACAGTGGGATCCATAATAACGCCTCTGGTTCTGCTGCAATGTCAGCCATTATTTTGCGGATGACTCTTTAGAGGCATCAAGTTTGGCATCACCACCTTGGTTTTTCGGAGCCAGAAGCGAAACTCAAAATAAAGCCATGAAGCAAAACAAGCAATTAGTATTAAATTTCTAAGAGCTAACACTTCTTTATTGGATCACATTATGTTGACTTTTCTTTTAATTTGTTGATCACATAAAATATCATCAGCCTTGTCCTTTAAGTGTTTATAAACCTGCGAGTTATTCAACTTTCTCTGTGACATTAACTTGACACAAAAATCCCGGAAGCCTGCGTGTGGAAGTTTTCAGATGAGAACTAAATTCTAGTGGAAGAGACATGATGTTACAGCTTAGATGAACTCATCATTTTGGAAGCCCACCTAATTAAATAAAACACTCCTTTTCTGGGTCTTTGCTTGCCTCAGTACAGTTTGCCCCCCACGCTTCAGCCAGAACGTCCTGCTCGTAAATTCACCCAATTATCCTTATCAAGGAATTGTTTTCTTTCATTTATGTCATGATGACTCTTTAGTTTTTCAGCATGGATGCAATACTGAGACAGACAAGACACTTTTCATACACTTGATTATACATATATAGTTATTGTGTTTAAAACAGAAGGTGATACATAAAGTTAACATACCAAACATTATAATGTGAGACTATCCTATTCCACATTTGATATGGACTAACATCATGTGAATAAATAATGCAAAATCCCCCTATGGCTTGACACAGAGCAGGCTAAATTTACCACCATCAGCGAATGTTTTTCTCCGGCTTCGGGGATGTCTCTGAGTTCAGATGACTAAAGCTGATCTGTGTCCTCAGCCCAGATCAGGGAGGAAAAACATTATGATATGTGTTAATCTGCTGTAATCTCTGTAAGATATTTGGCTCAACAATCAGAGGGAGACATCAGCACCTGACTCCACAGAGAACAGTGCTGCCTCAGCACCTCAGCAAACAGGGGCTTTCGATCGAAGCTGCCACACTCCATCGTCTTCGTCATACCTCTCTTTGCTTTGGAGGCTGCTCTTTTCACATCAGTGGATGAATGGAAAAATTGAAAATTTCTCTCGCAATACTCAATAGAATGAATAAACCTCGTCACGCGTCGACTAAGCCGAGCTCAAAGAGTCGTCGGAGGGGAAACAGAAGAGTTTCTCTTCCTTGAAATACACATTTGATTTATGAGGGTCTGCTTGTGTTTGTAGCTGCTTCTTGTGGGAAAAAGGGTTTTTCTTGAGGTCCCGTCTCTGGAGAGAGCCAACAGAGCCCAATCCTGCAGTGCTGGACAGGATGCCATACATCAGCTTACTAGGCAGGGTCACCACCCCTTTTCCCATCACAGTACACATACAGTACACACAGTTTCCACACACACATATATATATATCTATATAAACATCTATACACAACACAATATAATGTAACAACATGCATATATGCAAGAAAAAATATTTTTTAGCCAAGGCCTTTACAGACCGTGGGGAATTCTTTTGTGCAATTTATTTCCACATCAATTTATTTTTCCAAGGTGATGTTTTGAGTACCTTCACACAAGTATGACTCGGTTAAAAAGAAAAACAACAGGTCTTTTTTTTTTCAAAGTAATGTTGATTTTTCCGAGCTTTTGCTTCGAATAAAGACACCAACCAACAAAAAGCTGAATTCAATTATGTAGAGTCACGAGGCTCTTTAGTCTGAATAAAGATAGGAAACTGTATTAGTTCTTTCAACCTTGACAGGGTGACAAAAGAACCACTACTTTCACAATAAAAGCCCTAGACATAAATTCAAATGACTGTTGGTTGGAGTAAACAAGGAAAGTACTGGCAACATCACCATAGGCTTATAAATTGTGAATTTATGAGCATTTTCCATTGAACATTGACTCAAGAAAATTCTCTTTTGTTGCAGCCCTAATGGACACAATATTAACCACAACTATTTTGAAAATCTATTTCTTGTTTAAGATGTTATTTTAAAAGAAATGCTAAATATTTGACAAGTCTCAAATGTGAGATTTTTGTTTTTTTTTATCCATTGTAAATTGAATTTCTTTGGCTTTTTCGGCTCTGGGAAATATGATGGGCATTACTATTGTATAACATTTCATAAACCAAACGATAAATCAAAACAAAGCAATAATTGTGAGATGGATCGCAAAGGAGAGTAAGCATTAGTTTCATCCCTAAGGCATAGCATCCTTTCTTCAATGTCTCGTACACCCACACAACGGATCTGTTCAAAACCAAAAATTGTGCCAAAAACTCTCATCGTCCTGAAAGTGTTTCTGTGCTTTAGAATGAAGTGATGAAGAGGCTTTGTGAGCTGAATCCCCTTTCATTCATCCGTCCATACAGACTGATGTATTTAACCGTCTTCAGAAGTGCAGAAGCGAATATAAAAACGGTCTAATTGTCAGCAGTTTAACCTTGAAGATCACTCTCGTAAAGATTTGAATTGTGTTTGGTGAAAGCATTGAAAGATAAAAAACACATTTGAGTTTCCAAAGTACAGACTGTATTCAGTACGAGAGCTCAGGAGACGGCCGATCTTGAGCGAATGTATAACTTAGTAATCATCGTCTTATTTTCCACTCACATATTATTTGAGAAGCTCGGCCTGAATTTATAATGCTCTTTGGCTGTTTCCGTGGTTACGAATACATTTATTTTCTGCAGAACATTGCATGGCTCCACATATACATTATATCCTACAATAATTGGCAACAGGGCTTTGCTAATGGAGTCATAATGTTATTGGCAATGTCAGAATATATTCAAGAAGCATGTTCACAGGAAATGTTCACATTTCCACATACTAAATGCTGCGTAATGGGAAATAAACAATATTTTAGTGGACAAGAAATTCTTCCTCTATACTCTGTGTCTTCCTGAGGAAAATTTTAAACATGCCAAATGCCAGGAAATAAACCTCATCGGTTTGTGACTGAAGGTTTTAATGAGCCGACAAAGGAATTCAAATAGCAACCGAGACACAAACATGAACTGAAGGATTGCTGGAGGTAAACAGAAGTACATATCATTTGTTCTCATTTGCATTTTGTGGTGATTTAATGAGATTTTTAAATGGCACGGTCATGTAAATATACAGTGGACTCTAAGAGGTTATAATGAAGTAATTATGACAGAGTAATGGAAACCTGTCAGTCAAATCTGCATTATTTCCAGCCACTGGTTCAGTATTTCTCTGCTTGTTTGACAGGGAGCAGCAACCCCGTGGTGTTGGTTCAGTCGCCACAGACGCAGCTTGAGGAGTATATTTTTGTGATGTTTATGTTTGAAGTGAGGGAGACCACATAGAGGCTTTTGAAGTGATGCCGAGTTGTGAATTCTGCACTATGTTGCTGTGTGCCAGAGCGTGGATGCACGTTATTTTTCATTCAGCTCACTTCAAGTCTTGAGCTCGGTGTTTCAGGGTGTGCACCGCAGGGGATCACATTTCCTCTGCTTCATATGAAACAGTTTGATGGCGTATCCGGTTTTGATATCCTCACCTTTTGCATACCCCTTTCCTGCTGGTGGAACTCATGCTTGGAGGACGTGTGCACTTTGTTGTACAGTTTTAGCATCAAAGTCATGTTTTCATCTTGTGATTGTTGTCTTCCCCGGGAGGGCAGAATAAGGAGTAAATGAGGAATGTTTTTTCCAGTGGCACAGCAGTGGCATAGCTATGTGGCTATTTCCGCCAATCAATATCCATTTCCATGCAAATAAGTGTGATTAAAGCTGATTTCACAGGCACAAGACCTCTTCGGTGTTCCGGTCACAGATCAAACACAGATAATTGGTTTAGCTCAAAAGGATCTGCACATTGCATTGTAGGATTTACAGCAGCACGATGACTGCTTGGCCTCCACATTTAGAGAAATTAACATGGTTCTGATGGGTTAACATACTGCAGGCTGCCTCTCTGAACAGAGATATCCCAGCAGAGTGCTAACAGCAACCATTTCATCAAACCTCACGGCCTGCGTGAGGAACCTAAATTGGATTTTTTAGCTCTGTGATCACGGGAGATTTACAAAGAGCATAAGGTCATAAAGCCCATGAATTTCTTAAGGAAAATGTAATATGCAGATTGAGCATGAAGATAACTTCCATTACAGAGAACTGTGTGTACTTATGGGGCACAGTGAGCTATTATATCTCTAAATGACAAGTAAAGTGAGAGCAGGTGCTGAGTCTATTGTGCACAGCAGTGCATAAAATTGGACGAGCTTAGGTTGTTCATAAAGGGACACTAGTGCTTAACGGGGAGTGGAAAACTTTTACTTATTGTCTTCTGATGAACAAAACTAAATGCATCGGATTTTTCATCATCATTAAAAGTTGTAATTTAGCTTGCTTTCATGATTGTGAAAAAAGCTAATTCGATTGAGTTGACCTCAACAGTCCAGACCCAAATATATAGACAGCAAACGAAATGACAGATTTTTGTAGACCAACCTGGAAGTAGCATCACCATGCGGTCTGTTGAGAATTCACCTATGGGACTTTAGCATTGGATTTTTGATTGAAAATAAGCTCTGTGATAAACACACATTTGTGACCACAGACCTTATTTTAGGCATCTAACCAAAAACCCATTCAAATCCTCATTGAGTTTAGTATTAGGTTAGATGTCCATGGTGCTAAAATGCTAACATACTTCCGGATTTATGAACTCATTCCTGTGGTGCCCTATTCCATTTATTTCTAATGATGTTTAACAAAGAGAAGCAGGAAATCTTTACATTAGAGAAGTGCTTGGCATTTTACCTGATATTTTAAAGGGACAGTTTACATCCAAATAAATAAAAAAAACATATTTTCCTCTTACCTGTTGTGGTATTTATCAGTCTAGATTTTGAGTCGCTAAGTGTTGGAGATATCAGCCATAAAGATGTCTGTCTTCTTTCAAACATAATCGAACATTTACTGTTTAATTTAACGGTATGATTTTATGTATGAGTTGGTGCTTTCAAAAATATATTCAGATAGTGATGATGCAGTTCTCAGACTAACGATAAAGATAGCCATTACACGTTAGCATCCAGATGACATGCCCGTTTCTCATGCTAATGTTCACTGAAGTGACTCTTACCATTCAGTCATTTTTAGCCAAAACTGTATATTCACTGCATTTCAGACAAGGGAAGGTTGATCAGGTAGTTTTCAATTTCAATTTACCTGTGAATCACCCCAGGGGTATAATTAGGGTCAGGAATATTTTATTAATCAGATTTTTTAATATTACGACCAATGTCCAATTACAGTGCGCAGTGAGCTCAGCTTGAAATCGATGCTGGTGCAACTTTAACTCGCACCTTTTTTGCCAAGACTGTGTTGTTAACAAAACCAGTCATGTAACAGCTGGAGAGAAACTTGTTCCTACATGAAACTGCTCACAACAAGGTCTGTGGATTATCTTGTGTAACAGGGTCATGATTTTAGAAAGATATGTTACTGTTGAGTAAAAAAAAAACATGGTGCAATATACTTCCGTTATTTTCCAGATCAGGATCAGCAACACCAAAACAATCTAGATTGGTAAATTACACTCCATGTAAGGGGAAATATGTATTTTTGATTTGAGGTTGAACTGTCCCTTTAATAAACACATTTTTAAAATGCTGATGGGTGTTCTACCCTATTAAACCTTAATACACTTCACTTCAGGTCTAAATTTGGTATTTGAATCAAACCGGGCAGGAGAAATGAAAAGTGACTTGGGTCAGCAGGGTGACAGACAGTAATGCATTCATGGAGCCACGTACTGTAACTTTAGATTATAAGCAGACGGCACGCTGAATATGAAAAAGAGTCCTGAGGTTAACGATTCAACAAAATGCAGCCATTCATATCCACACAAGAGCCAAAATCAACCTCTGTGCAACAGATTAGTTGATCAAATTACAGCAGAAATACATTTTGCCTAAGTTAAGTTATGAGGCCTGTCAAATGTTGATCTATTGAATTAGAGAGACATACAGCTCTGTGTACCGTTCAGCATTCCAGCTGAATTGTTGAACTATTTGCACTGGGCTGCTCCTCGGTTGCAGGAATGAAAAAGGGGATATTGTCTAACTGGGCTTCACTCCACTGGTCTGGAGTGGGAACACAGGTGAGTAAATCTGCACCAGAGCAGTGGCTGAGTCAAAATGGCTCTGAGGCTGATGGTGGTGGAGATTAATTGAATGGCGGGTATCCAGGTCGCTGTCTGCCGGGCTGTGGGGCTGCTTGTCCGGGTTCCCAAGCTGCAATCTGTCAGTCACAGACAGCGAGACAGCTGCTCCGTCCAGGTGCCAACCTGTGTTCCTCTGCCAAGGGGGTGACTTCACATCCTCCATTAACACTGGGTCCCATTCATTCACAACTGGAAGAATATATATCAAGCAGGAGGAATGGTAGGATCAAGCAAGAGTTAAAAAAGGAGGGGAAGGAAATGGAGAGTGGACAAAAAGTATTCATCACAAAAAATTGGCGAAAATCAGTATTGTGCTCATTTGAACCCGTCAAACGGAAAATACTGGTTTGGCAGGACACGACTGCCAACACTAAGGAGATGCAAAAGGTTGCAAATAATGATTATTTCATTAATGATTAATCTGTTGGCAACTTTGCCATGTATTTATGAATTATTCAGTCTTCAAAATGTCAGAAAATAGTGAAAAATGGCCCCCAAAAGTGCTTAGAGGCCAAAGTGATGGCTTCAAATGACTGTTTTTTTTATTCAACCAACTGCTTAATTATCGTCCTAAATGGTTAATCACTTAAGGATGTTGCCAGTTTACTTTCTCTTAAATGACAAATCGATGAATTGACCTCATCGTTTCAGCACTGAAGACACTGACAACAAAATGCTGCACGCTCATACATCATGTCCAATTAGTTCCTATTCTTTTGGGTCAAAATGCAAAATCACTGTAGAATTTCAGTCGGAGACAATAACCTCTGACAGATGTGACTCCCCCGGGGATGATAATTAAAAACAGCTCAAATTAGAAACCGCCACAGGGGGTTACTTGGGCTTCCCATCATCCCAAACAAGTTGTTTCATTCTGACGTTTCGGCTTAGTTCAAGCCGGAGCGTGTAATGCAGAGATAAGATTTTATAAATCTAGTCCTCAGAACTGGCTGCAACCTTCAAATGAATGCTCCAGTACTGTACCAACACCCACAAATCCACACACGCACACACACGCACGCTCACACCTCATCTGTACCGAGCATTCTTGTGATGGCTTGCTGTTTCACACTCATTCAGGTGTTGTAGCAGCAGCAGCACGCAGTCTGCTGACTGAAACAGACATGGGCACATGTCCAAGGTCATATTCCCCTCCAAGCTGCTGTTTCCAAAACACGGCTTCTTGCACACTTCCTGCTCTGATTCCTTTTTTTTCTATTATCTCCCTTTCATTATTTTTTGGGTAGTATAATACAGTCAAGATATTTCTCACAAGGTTAGAATTGAAAGCGTAACATTTTAATTTTCCTCCCTAAATCAGGCAAATAAGTATAATTGTGTCGTTTTTATTGGTTGTTTTGTGTAAAATAGAGTAGCAGAAGCATTTTTAACTGCAATTCTCCATCTGTAAATGAATAAACTGAGATAGAGTCTCTAAGAAAAAGTCTTATATAAGAGATAAAGAGCCAACGTCTGATTCAGAGTCCCCAAACACCAAACTTTTCCATAAACTGTGATATGAAAATACATTTCTGGGGAAGGGAGAGGATATATTCTCAGACCATAAGTCTGTCTCCATTTTCAGGAGGCAGTTGAGACGGTTGAGAAATGTTCAAACATAAATATGTACTAAGGCCTGACTGATATGGGATTTTTAAAACAAAAAATTCACAGATATTTGCAGTATTTTAGCATTCTAAGTTCTGTAAAAAATGTTGTCATATGGGTGCACAACATACACTGTTACCAATAGATAACAATGTGTGTGATAGGCCAATATTTGACAATAATATTTGTCTAATTAAATATCTGTCTTATCCGTCCATTTGGAACCATGAACTGATTCAATTTTTTTGAGAAATTTGCTCATTTGCTTCCTTGCCAAGAATTTAATAAATACTTCTCTGATGTCAGTATTTTAAGTATGAAGCTAGAGACCGTTAGCTTAGCTTAGCAGAGACTGGAAATCCTGAGAAATAGCTAGCCTAGCATTGTAAAGCTAAAAGCTAAATCGTCAAATCCTGTTTTTTGATCTGTAAAATAAAACAACTTCCAAAAAAAATAGGAAAAACAGTTGGTTTTACTTTGGGGGTTATGTGCTGGAAGTAGCTAATGTTATCTAATGCTAAGTTAACGTTACGTTACATTAAGTTGACTAATGTTACCCGTACATCTACCGTAGCTAGCCTAGCACTGTTATCCACGTTCTAAACAATCATACTAAAACACAAACTTTGAGCGCTGTTGTAACTTTATATTGTTAACGAATCAAGCTTTTATGTTTTGAATTAATTGTTTTTTATTTTATTATCGCCCGGCCTCATACAGACATGAGAGAGGTTTCAGTCGGACTCTTGAGAAGAAACTGTGAAACTATTCTTTCAACATTTTGATCCCTTTTTTCAGTTGCACAATTCAAACCAACACATTTTCACATTGTGATTCATTGTTACACCCCTGTTATTATTCTTCCTCTTTAATTTCTCCGCCCTTGTTTCATCCCTTTTGTATTTCCCAAACTCCTGTATGTGTAGGCGAAGCCAATCGGATTCCGCCGCTCTTTTTCTTTTCATAGCTTTGAGCCGGCAGAGTCCTTTCAACCAATTAGCGCAGACAGCAACAGCCTCCAACATGAGCCGGGAGGAGGGCATGTAAAAAAGATTTACAGCTTTGAGAGCCAAATCCACCCTCACGTCTTATCTCATCCCCCGGGGCTTTGGCCACCATACAGCGTAGCCAAAGGCTTTATTGCCGGATAATGGCCGGTCCGAACTGCTTTCATGGGGGAACAGTGGGATGATGCCTGCTGTGTCTGACTGTGAGAAACTGGGGCATAAAGTTCAAAGTGGGCTCAGCTCTGTGTCCCACAACACAAGCAGAGCGGCCTCAAACTCCCCACAACTGCCTCACATTTTCCATATGAATATCACATATACTTGCTGGTTTTTGCATTTGTCAGCACTTTAGTGGTTTTAAGAAGGGTCATTATTCGGCTACTGATATTACTTAAATTAAATCTGATGAATTGTGCTCTAAAACTGAAACCACATCTGTCCCTTCTCTGTGTTGTTACCCTCTTTGTTTTCTGCTGTTTATCACTAAACATAGGTTTCGATTTAATTTCCGCTGTGTGCTTAGCAGTCGATCCGTCTGAGATTCTTATCCTGACTTATATGGCCGCTGCTGCTGGGGGATAATTCATTTTTGTTTACAAGTAGACAGCAGACACTGTAAATTAACCTGCAACCAAAACTGCAGCCTTAAAAGACGAGCAGAGACACATTTAACACACAGTCTACAGGAGTTAAAGCTGACATTTTGTATAGCAGAAGGAGCAGAATATGCATCTCAAGAAACCCTGAAAAGTACAACCCTGAGTCCAGACGAGCTGGGCAAGTTGCCGGGTACACCCTGGACCGGTCACTTAGAAACAGACAAACATTCACACTCATTCACTCCTACGGGTAGTGAAACCTAAGCTGCGTGTTTACCACTACACCATCGTGCCTGCACCAAATTCAAAATGCATAAAAGATAGATATCTTGATTTGTACTGAATAATAGAAAAGGATTTGCAAATCATTGCATCCAGTTTTTATGACATTTCTGAGTCTTTATTCATGAGTCAAGCTGACATTCTTTTTAACAGGTTAGTGGCAGAAGCAAACTGGTTAACTACACACACTTTTCTTACTTTATTTGCTGCGTATTTATTTATTTAAAATGCTTTAAATTCCTGCCATGATTTGGCAAAGGACATGTCAGACTGCATCTTGAGCCCCGACCAATTATATTCTGCAGTCTGTCGTGATTAGCATGACATGCAGAGTTAAACAGGCAGCAGAGGAATGTCTTTTGCTAGCATCACAGAGCACTTTTTCATTGGGTTTTTACCAAATGTCAGTTTGTTTTTTACATTCAAAGCCACTCTTGAGGTTCTTGAGCTTCAGTAATGATAATAATAATAATTAGTCTTGTGAGAAAACAACAAAAAACAATTTTAAAAAGAGCAAATAATAATAATCATTCATATTTGTTATAAAAGTCCAGTTCTAGAGACATTTAAGCAGGACAGCAGATGCTTTCAGAGCTGTTATTTTCACCATTTACAAAGATTTGACACTTTAAACCCGAAGGTCTAAAAAGTCTCTTTCTTGTTTCTAAATGTATAAGCTGTTAGTGTAATTACACGCAGTATGATGGCTTTCTTTCCTTTGATGGAGAACATCAGAGTGTGGCATCGATGAGCGTTTTCAGCTGTGCTGCAGTGGCCCGTTATGGTCTGTTAATGGAAATATCATCTCGACCGTACGGGACCGCACACAAACCTGTGAGGGTCTCTCCTGCCTGTCAGTACGATTTCTTCTATAAGAAGATGTGGATTAGAAAATTCTCCATGCTCATGTTTTTTTTAACGTGGAAAGTTTGAAGGCTACATTCCAATGGAAAGTGCTTTCTGGTCAGCGCTGATGCCCTCTGAGGTCGCCAAGTTTCTTAGCAGTCGGTACAGACTGTCTCAGAACATCTACGCAGAGTTTCCTGCTCCAAAGGTCAGTGTTGTGTTCTGGAGCTGTAATGGCACCTTATGCAATTTCTAAAAACAAAATTGTTGGACGTGACAAAGAAAGCTGTTTGAGGAGGAGACAAATTGTTGGATCAACAAACTCGGCTCGCTGATGGAAAA
Source organism: Serranus cabrilla (assembly GCA_903364295.1). Classification (NCBI taxonomy): domain Eukaryota; kingdom Metazoa; phylum Chordata; class Actinopteri; order Perciformes; family Serranidae; genus Serranus; species Serranus cabrilla. The sequence goes on along the minus strand of CAFUXE010000867.1, from coordinate 111,659 downwards.
CATCAGCAGTGTTGGAAATATGGCCACTTTTTTACCTCTCATGTTCTGGGTGAAACTGTGAGAAGGTTAAAGCTGTCACTTAAACAGGCTGCAAAATTAGATGGTGGCAGATATTATTGTTTTCCTGCCAGTATATGTCATTTCTCATTTCTCCGCATGATTTCGAACAAGTGGATAATTCAGTGAGTCCACTAAGGTCTGTTCATACTAAAAAATACGTTACCATTCAACCAAACTGCACTCTCAAACATGTTGTGAGGGAAACATAACCTCCAGCGACAGTCACAAGCCATGCAAAGGGTTGCAGTATTCAACAAGGGTTTAGTGATCTCTGACAGATTTGCATGAGGACGTCCATAGTGAAACATCACAGTAAACAATGGCATCATTGTTGGGAGTGTCATTTTACAGGCCACTACTATACATTTAGTGCAAATGATCCGTTTCCGATCCAATTGTTTGCGATTATGAATGAATAACTTGTCGAAAAAAATACACCTGATTTTGACCTTGCACTCACAAGATGATGTGTGCAGCATTATTGTTAAATCAGAATTTAAGGAAGCATTTAATGTGATTATCACCACCGCTAACCCACGCCAAAGTGTTGGTGTAAACAGGTGGAGCAGCTCTTTAATAACAATGTTGAGCTCAGTGGTTGATGACTCTCAGCCGTTGACCCAAAGCCTATTTTCAACACATGGTTAATGTTGGGAATTGAAACAAATCTAGGCCAACTTGGTTAGGGTTAGACAACAAACTACTTGGTTAGGTTTAGTAAAACATTGTGATTTTGTTTAAAATTAGTATGTTTTTCATTTAACTTAAGTGACGTGCAGTTGTTAAATAATGCAAGTTAAGTAAGTGATTACTATTATTAAATGATTACTTTTGGTTGCATAATGGGTCCTCCTCACTGCACAGACTTTGATCAGAAATATAATAGCTATATATCAAAAACATACATGAAAACATGTTACTTGAAACATAATTGAGAGAGCAATTTTGTTGTATTTCAGTGTAATTTTTAGGAGGCAGGGCTATGAGAAGGTTGCTGTGCGACACTGCCCACTTAATCTATAGAAAATAGACTACCCAAAGGAATCTTTGACAAAGTAAAAGTTTGAGGAAAGATAAATCGACGAGGAGATACCACAGAGGATCAAAAGAGGCTTCCAAAAAGCCGCAGGTAGATATCTGCATAAAGCTGATAAAGAGCCACATTCTGTTACACTTGCAACCTTCGCTCATGAATATTCATCAGGATGCATCCCTAATTGCGGATAATCCCTTGTGTTTGCTTTTTCCATTTATAGCTAAATATCACACATGGGATAGCTGCTCTCGGACCTGTAAAGAGCGATCATCTATCAGCCTTGCACTCCTGACCTGAAATCTTTAATCAAACCAATTTCTTTGATTAATGATGCAGCTGAAATTAACTCATAGGGCTTCTTTTTAAAGCAGCACAGAGCCTCAGTCAATAGCCCAAGCCCTTATTTCACATTCTTCACATGCTGCAGTTCACCTTTAATGAACACTTGAAGATGCTCATCAGCACTGCTTTTCATTCGATTGGTTTCAGCATTGAATCTCAAATGGGAATGCAATGGGAAATGCTGTATTACATTCTTATTGCATTCATGCTCGAATACTGAAACTTTGCATTTGTATTCAGCAAAGACCGAGCCACTGTGCTTCCCTGTTCCAAAGGGATGGCACAGAAGTCTGAAGGTACATTTCTATCCTCCTGTTTTAATGCACATTTTCAATTTGAGAGCAACAAAGACCCCTACAAAAACAAAACGATTTTTCACCGGGCTGATGTGAAAATGTTGCCGCATTGAAGAAGAGAAAATGCAAAAAGGCTTATGGAAAAAACGTTACGGTATACCTCAATGTTGTGGTACCTGCCTGTGCTTGTTCCTCTGTAAACAGAGCCGTCATGTCACCCTACCAGGTCTCCACTCCAACAGAAAGTTTAAAAATGATGAAAAAGAAAAAGATATCTGTTTATAGAGATTAAACAGGCTACAAACAGGACATTGGCATATTTTAACCTTAATAAACAGGGTGTCCATAAAGTCTCTTTACAATAAAAAAAATATATATTACAAAGGCAATTGATGAGATATCTGAATCAGATTAGTTGTGTGTACTCAGTGGTTATCATTTGTGTAGTTCAGGTACCCTGTTGAGGAAATAAGTCACGGTAAAGGCACAATGTGTATCAGGTTTTATTGAAACTAAATGGGATACTTCTTTCTGTGGGGTTATGTTAAAGATATCATGAATTGAAGAAAGATACGGGACGTCACTGACCTAAAGCTAAAGATCACTGATGCCATGGCGACCATTGATGAGGCTAGTTATAAGTGGCAGTTAGTGAGCAATAATTTCTAGAGCATTCAGGCTGAAAACAGCTGCCTGCTATGTGTTAAAATGTCGATGAGAGCCGTGATTGAGAAGCATTTTAATGCACATGTTAGTGTTTTGTCTTTGTTGTGGATTAATATTCTTCTGCTGACAGGATGACTGGCAATGATGGACGTATCTATCTAGCATTTGGCTCTGTTCAGCCTTTTCTGGGTCGGACTGGTGATGACAAAAGATGCTCACATGAATCCTTCCAATATGGCCGCCGTTTACACGCCTCCAGCAGACAGAAGCAGGTGCTATTATTGAAGGCAGACGCTCGGAGAGACCTTCACCTCGCACATAATTGTTTTCCAGCCCGGGAGGTTAGATGCAGGCATTATGGGCTGGATCCCTCTGGGAAGCACCACAGAGCTTTACGACTGCTAGCTCCTCCAGCGAACCTCAAAAATTAAATTGATATTTTTTCAAACAAGCCCAGAAGCAAATCATTGGCTTTATAACCCAAAGTAAAAGTGGCACAATGGATCTGCTTCTCCTACTGAACACTTGAACTATTTGATTGAAATTGTGACCTGTGGAGACAATAACAAATCAGTTTTCTAGATGAATCGCCCACAGAGATGTTATGAGATATGAGCAGGATGACATCACTGCTTTGTGTCTGCTATAGAGGATCATTTCAGACATACAGTGCATGTGCTCTCTGTGTCGATTCTACCAAATGAAAATATAATTACCCCTGTAACTGCACAAATGCATACCGTGAGTCAGCTTGAGCTTAGGGTATTAAAAGACTTAAACAGGGATCAATGTGTGACAAACTGGTTTCTATTCATCCTAATGTACACATCAGCATTCAACAGCAACTTGTAATCATGTTGTCATTATATAAAGCTGCATAAAAGCATTACATTTGCTGTTTTTCTGAAATGGATACTAAACGGTTTAATGCACAAAGTGGAATGGAGATATCCTGCAGCTTAGCATACAGCTGCAAAAAATTACAGCTTACCAACTGTGAATTTAAATGGTGCAGTTTAACCTTCTTTTGCATGTTTCCTCTTTCTGTAATGGGGAATGTGAGAAGCTGCATCAGCTCAGTGCCAATGAGGCTATTAACAGCACAGGGGATCTCAGAGGTCTGGGTGCTGGTAGAGAGGTGGGGTCATCTATTTATTGCAGTCATTCACATCAAGCCACGAGCACTTTGTGAATGCTGAGTCAGAAGGTGTTATGTAGTAAGGTTCGTGCTAATGTTTGGAGATTAAATTTGTACTTGAGGCAGGATTTTAACCCTTGGTAAAACAATGAATTCATTATTAAATAAAGATTAGTTGAAATCTTCTGTTGTTTTGGAGGGAGCTAATGAAGTCAGGGCACATGGCCTTGATTATGTAATCAGGGTTAGCTCGGACTTAGGTCGCTTTCACAAATAAAGTGTGGTGGACTTGAAGTTTCGACATGGTTGCATTTTTCATTTGGTTTGATTGGCTTCCACGCTGTGCTTTTTTGAAGCGCACCAAGCATTGTTAACTAATGTTACGTCTATTGGACAGAATGTTTTCAGAGCTGCTACTTTACTGAAGCAAGTCGCAGACTTTACTTATTGTTGGCTGAGTTTTTAGCATCATTTTTATTTATCCACTGTGCCACTAAAACCATTAGCCACATTTCTGTCGCTAAATAATTTGAAGACTTTGTTGTTTTTGTGTGTGTTCTCTGATCGTCCAACCCTATTTCTATAAGGGCCTTCATCAGTAGACCACGTCTGATGTTTTTTAATTCTACTGCTGCCGTGCCTGGTGTTAATCCTCATATTTTTCACAAGTTTCCTTGTTTTGGTTTGGACTGCGTTCTCACCTGCGCTTGCACATGATCAGACACCCCCAATTTTTAGCCAACCTGACTTTGGTTCTTTGGTTCTACACCAGAGTTTGTTTGAGCATTCACACCAGCAACCAAACGGACTATCCGGCCAAACGCAATTTAAAAGTGTAATTAAGAAGCAGGCTGTGTAAAGGAAGTCTTGTGCTGTCTAATTCTTCCAGTTCCTTCTGATGTAATTCAAGTAATAGTGACAGTATTATGATGTTTAGTTGTGAAAATGTTGAAAATAGGTGTATCTAGATGGTGGAGACATTCAAATAAGTGAGGATAAAATACTGAGAAGATTATGATGGCATCTTTTCTTTTCCATGAGTTACTGGAAGGCAAAATAGAGTATTGAGTTGGGTCATGGGAAATGAAGGATTCAGCATTTTTGCAGATTGACCCAAGCTAGGGCTTAAAAGTCAGGATATCCCGGCATTGGTTGCATTGATTTTTTTCCTTTTTTGTTTTTTTTTATGACTCTCTCACAAGTCAAACTTTGAAACTTTTGTGCAATGTTAAATATATGGATTTTTCCCAAACTTTATGGTTCCATCTTCTTAAGTTTGAAGATTTGCTCTCTTTCTCCACTTTTTTCTCCACCATTATCTCCCAAAAGGAGGTTATGTTGTCACCTCTGTTTGTTGGATTTTAGAAAAGCAACTGGCCAGATTGTCATGAAACTTGGTGAAAGGGTGAAGCATTTTTTTTACATAACTTAAAATATTTACGTCACCCTCATAACTACTTGACTTCCCGCATTTACGCATATTTATTTACTTTTTAAACTGTCTTTTATAATGCCTAACCTAAACCTAGCTCAGTGGTTTTGTAGTTTGGTGCTATTTTTAGAGCACTCTGCTGTACTGCGAGTGTGTCATTACGGGTGGTATTGACAAACTGTCTATTCTGTCGTTTAGGTTGGAGATCTTGTTGAGCAATTACTAGTTGCAGTCCCAGAAATTCTAGATAGATTGTAGAATCTTTGTAATAATACATTTTCCCCTTTTTATTAGCTTGACTGAATAAGGTGGGCAGCTTGCTTAAAACAATTTCACTGGTTTATTCCCTGAATTCATATTGATGATATTTCCTTTGACAGTCATGACTGGTGCCCTTCATCTTTCCTCGCCATCCTTCAGAGAAAGTCACCTCTGCTGTCACAGCTGCTGCCTCTCCAGACATGTGCACTGCTGTGTACACCTGGGACACCAGCCGATGTGCTGCTCAACAATGTGCAAACATGAAAAGGCACATCAGGGTAATTGGTGCTCTCCCAGCGCGCGTTGCTCAGCATAATCAGCGTCTCAGTGCTTCACGGGAGCAGCTATTCAGGCCCAAAGAGGTGTAAGGAGAGAAGGAGGGAGGGAGGGGGAGGCAATCAGAGCGCTGGCTTCACTGTCAGCAGCACCGTGAACAAGCCAAGAACACTCTGGGAACTTGTTCCAGCTGGCTAGATATTAGGCGCTGTCTGAAAAGTCCCCTCACACCATCACACCATCACACACAAGGGTCACAGAACCTGGACCACCGTGCCACTCACAGCCCACTGTGCTCCCTAAAAACTATTCCACCTTTCTGCTCCCAATATCTGTGCACGTCTGAATTTCCACCTCCTCATGACTCCTGCAGGTGGAGAAACAATTTTCAGACTGAATTTGGATGTTTACTAGTTGTGGATTCTGCAGCTGGTTAAAGGTTAGAGCTCAGTGTACGAGGCAGGTGTTTTGCAGCCTTATTGGGTCGACTCTGTGGTTGTGGACGCCATGCTTAGACTGGGATAGACTTTCTATTTAGGCGTGGATCAGTGGACTGGAGTGGATTGTCAAGAAAATTGCCAGCACATGGACGGATTGATTACATTTTTCTGTCCACTCGTGGAAAATCTGGCCGCGATATGTATCCATAATATCAACAAAGAGATGGCATAATCCAAACAGGCTCTATGGAATTCAGTCTAAATATAGTGTTGATACTCCTCTATGTTTACAATAGTGTTATTGGCTCATACCACCAGTTTATCTGCTGATGCCACATCATTATCTCAGCTTCCAGCAATGCTGATCCCTTCCACGCTTAAACAGCAATTGCCTCTGCGGCATGATCTGGGTTTTAACGCTTGCAAGTCGCAGCATCTCTTTCTTAGGGATTTTTGTTTGCACAGCACTTCAGGTAATGATTCATTAGATGGATCGCTTGAAAACAGGCTATAAACATGCACTTAGCCAGAGATGGAGACAATGGTATGTTGTGTTCATGCATAGCGACTTTCAAAAGAAGCTCCAGAGAGTCACATCTCAAAGAACTTGTAAATGTGGGAGTTAAAAATTCAACAGTAACGTATATAGTTAAAGGTGCAGCCCGTACTCTTTCATGATATTATAATTCCCTTTGAGCCTTTGATTGTGCATTCTCTTCAAAGTGTCATCTAAAATGTAGAAAGATGGTTGACATCAATCTGAGCTGTATGGCTCTGTATGTGTGTGTGTGTGCAGGAAGGAGACTCTGGAGTTTTGATGTTCCTCTGCTTGTGTCTCTGAACCTCTTGCATCATGACTAGGGGTTAAATCTTTGATGTCGAGGACTGTCAGTCATTGTTTCCTGTAGGTGAGTTGGCATGGCACCAGATTTTTTTTTCCTGCTTTAAAGCTACAGGCGTCCCTCTGGACAAGGTTGGAGTGCTGAACCTGTTAGATAAGAAGAAGGGGGCAAAGGCTGCATTAAAAAATCCACAGCGTTTTGGCTCGAGTTGAGCCCATAGCCGCGGGCTAAAAAGCTCCTGTATGCACTTGCAAAGCTGGAAAAAAATCCTATTTGACAACTTTTGGGGAGTAAATGATTTAATGAGGTTTTAGAGACTTTTCAGTTTAGTTTTTCTGCACTGCTGCGTCTCACACACAGACATGCAGGTAAACAATCACAACCAAGATTCACTCATGGTACAATAAGAGCTGTGTTTGTACAGTTACTGATGGACTCTTGTGGGGCAGCATTATAGAAGTCTCCCTCCTAACTATTTTAAGCGTTTTCCAACAGCCCATAAACACGGCTAAATATAGGCCTGTCTGTTACTATGGACTTGGCAGGAGCTCCTAACAGTCGGAGCACTGTGCAACAAGGCCGCAGGAATTTCTGATGTTGTAATATGAAAACCGGGGGCCCCTCATGGATGTAAACTCTGGGTAGGCCTGTCACCAAGGTGCAGGCGAGCTGAGTGGAAAAGCAAACTTCTCACAGATTTCACGGGGCGGGAGGGAAAATTGCAGATGGATTCGTGGCACCTTCACGGAGCTGGAGGAGAGAGGCTATACGCTACGGTTACACTTTCCCATTTCATCATGTCATCATGGTAGCAATCATCTGATGTTTGTTACGCCAGAGGACATTAAATCATACATTTGGTTGCACACAAAATCATATTTTGCTTATTTTGGATGAGCATTGTGGCTGAATGCCAAATAGTCTGGGCGCCATAATGACATGCAGAGACAGTTGAAGAAGTGTTTTAAGGAGTGAAATACACACATATGCAACTATTTAATGTTGTTTTTGTGGAAATGCTGTGTTTTAGTATTTAATTCCTTATTTGTTTTTTTCATATTTTCCCACCTATTCTGTCTTGTTTCTCTTTGCATCTTGTGCAACATAATTATACTGCTGTTTTAGCAAAGAAAGACAAAGAAAAAAAAAAGACAATGTCTCAAGACGATGCACCAGTTTAGGTAGTTTATGCAATCTCTTTGCAAACTTCAGTTTTTCTCTGTTGCAGAAATATTTCCCTGAGATTAATTTAGCAGTGTACTCAGCAGGCCAAGCAAAGCAAGAAAGAAAGAAATAATTAGCATTACCATAAGGATTTCCTTAAGCACTCTGCTTTTCTTAAGGAAATCCTTATGCCGATTTAATCCAGCTATTTTTTTTTCCTAAAGCATCCTTGGATGAAACTTTAAAGGGATCCGGGGTGGTTTTACGCAACCAGGTACTGATTTCTAAGCCCCTGAAAACCTGGTTGTAACAGGCTTTCTGTGCAACATTAAATAGTTATGACTAAGTATGACTAACAATCAAATTAAAGTTTGGAGAAAAACATCCTTAGACACTCAAAAAGGTTTAATACTTAAACCAGGGAGAGGTGCACAGACAAAAGCCGAAACTCAAAATTCTCCCTCTTGAGAAATTCCAAACTGAAAATAGTGGTTTCATGTTGGATCCCGAGAAGCTGATTGACAAAACAGGTTTTCGGGGCCTTTTAAAGAATATTTAATAATAACATTCACAGGAGGCTAAGCTTAGACAGTGCAGTCAAAAAGATCTCGCAGTATTCCATATTTAGAGTCACGTCTCCAAACCGGTGCAGCTGCAGCCCTGGGTCTGCATGAATAGCAGAATACCTGCAGAGCAAAAATGAACTGCTCATAAAGTGTTCCATTGTGCATTATCACCTACTGGCTGCTGGAGTTTCTCCGTGCACAGGAAAAAAAAGTCCACGGAGAGACTTCACAATGTAAAATCTTCCTGTTCTGCTCATGTTTTATTCATGCCCTGGATTTGCAGGGCTTGATTGCGTGTCCTGGACTTTTTTTCTCTCCTCTTCTTCACACTGTTTGTTGTTTCTCACTTGAACAGAATAATGCATTACAATGTTTGCCATCAAACATGTACTGTGGTGCTGACAGTGGTGCAGATGCTCATTAGGAGAGGCGTTCAACCCTGGTGGGCTATTTACAGTGAAAGCCAGTGGTGGCACCTTAACGACCTAAAGTCAGCGAGGAGGTTTGAGCCTTTGTGTTGTTTCGTGTGTGTGTGTGTTGCTTTCAAGTCGTGGAAATTCGTCTTTACCTCTGTGCGTCTCTCCCGCCTCTAAAGGTGAGAGCGTATTTAAATTTTTCCGTTTCATTTGAGGGCTGCTATGACTTGATAAATCAGTTTGCCTCGTGATGGCTCCCCTCCTTCATTATTGACACAGGAAGGCTGTTTGCCTACCACCTCACCACCCATGATGACTCATACTGAGCTGAACTCTCTTCTATTCATCACTTCACACCAACCATCCTCCCCAGCTCGACTTTTCTTCTGCTTCTGACCTACTTTACACAAACAGAGCAGACCGTAAGAATTTGGACAGAACACATTTTCTGTTGTTGCACTAGAATATTAGAGTTGAAATGAAACAACGACCTCAGCCGCGGAACTCTCCGCCTGAAGATCTGATACTTGCAGATTCGGTTGCATCTTTCTTATTACTTCTTATGATACTTGATTCTTGAGGCTGATATGAATTTTTATCGATTTGATATGATTTTCAGATATTTAATAATATTTTATTTTAACCCCTGACTTCACTTTCTCCTGTGAAACATTCAGAATTCATAATGCTGACGGATATTACAATGAATGGCAGTATACCACAGGTGAAAATATCCTCATAGGAGAAGTTATAGTACATTAATAGACACAAAATATTCTTGTAGCTGCTCACAACAACATAATAAACTATTTTAATTATTTATTATATTTAAATTATATTTATTATGTATGACAAATACACATAAAAAAACAGCGACAGAAAGTTAACTTTTAAGTAAGGATTCCTATGAACTGTCACATAGATATATACTAAAAATGCATTAAACCTGCATTCTTTCAAATGAGCAGCAGGGGGCGACTGCATTGGCTGCAAAAAGAAGCCCAATAAACAAGGACACCAGTTTATCTGTCAGGAGCTGAAATTGGCCGTTCTTTGTATTCTTATAGGTGAGCATAGCGCTTTTGTTGTATAGTTCAACTATTCTCTGATTTATAGCAACAGAGGCTTCAGTTGCTGAACTGTTCTTCCAAAAATGGATGTAAGCACCTTCAAAAAGTCAACATTTTATTCATTTTTCTTATTTCAGATGTGCCAAAGCCCAGAACCGACACAGCAGTCAATGTCCAAATACTTTTAAGCTCCACTGACAGCAAATTATTTGTCTATGACTGAAGCCTGGTAATTGCTCTCCACAGTGATTTTGAAGATTTAGATAAAAGGGAGTACCTGAGGTTTCCATCATGCAGCTTTAGACACACATGAGTCACACACACGCACACACACATTCTGACTTTGCCAGCAGCTGCAGGTGAGACTGACTGAGGCAAGTCATCGCCCTTGTCTCATCTCATCACTTGGCCAGACACTGTCTTTTTTGACAGCCTCATCAAGCACACAATGAAGATACAGAGACAGTCTGGGGGTGAAGGAGGAGGTGAGATCTTCATCAAACAGTGCAGAAACGGGACATAACATAGCCAGGGATGATGGGAAAATACACATCATTAAACACTGCAGGAGGTGCAATTCCATGCATGTCATTGCGCCTCCCGCCATGTAGAAATACATACTAATGTGATGATTGAATCGCTGCTGTATTAACCCACAAAGAGCTTCAGTTTTAAACACAAAGAAGGCTGTTGGAGGTCAGCTGCTCGGTGCAGGCAGACAGCGTTCACTTCATGGCTGATGATGATTGCCTCCATAAATAATGTCAGTGTTTGGGGTTGGACTAAATGCAATATTCATGTCCTGAGGCGTCTGGAAGGCAACACGGATTCCTTTTACAAAAAAAAAATGTTGCACAAACTCTCTTTGAGCGAATGTCTGGTGTGACACAGCTGTATCAGTCACTGTAGTCTTAGCATAATTAAAAGACTCACAAGTAAAGGAATTTAGCTGCAGTTGCTGCTTACAAAAAGCTTTTATATTTGTCCTCAACCTCACATTCATTTGCACTCTTGTTTTTCTATTTGGTGCTCTCATCAAAACTAACCATTTGCAGGGTTTTCCCCTGGAATGTTTTTGAAGACAAAGGTAGCAAAGGCTGGAAAACATGTTTGGCATTAAAAGGTAGATCAATATCCTGTTCGTTTATATGTTTAAGTGGCTGTATACGGAATTCAGAGCGTATTGATTTCCTGCACACGGCTCTCAACATGGCGGCCGCTGGTCAGAATAAGTTCTGACGTAGCAAACATTTAACTCGCATGACTGAGCAGCTGTTTTCGCTCTGCCAGTCCAGACAAGCTGACATGAAAGAATAATTATAATTTGCCCAGTTGAATCTATACTCTAATTCCTGAAGACTTCTCTCTATTTGCTCTTGTTGGTGGCCAAAGTCTTCAGATTAGCAACCTCTTCTTTTGTTGTTTTTTCTCTCTTGCGAAATCTAAACTTCTACTGTTTTCTCTCTCTATCGCAATCTCTTCTTCTTCTACTGTTCACTGACGTTTTAGCCTACATCAATACATTACACTGCCATCTTCTGACCAAAGTATGTTAATGCAGCTTTGTTTACTCGATCTAAAGCAATGGTTGGAAACACCCCCAATTTAAAAAAATTTTAATGCAACATTTCAGAATCTTGCTTCAAAATTCTGTTGGACATTAATGGAAGCACTGATAATATAATTTGAAGGGGAACAGGCAGTTGGCTGTGAGGCTTCCCGGCAATAGCATGGATTGAGAAGCTGTTTTTCGTCATAAGTTACGTTAAAAAAAAAATGTAAATCACAAAATGTGAGTCATGAAAGTTACATAAAAATGGACGTTACGTAAAAAACAGAAGTTAGGTTATAAATCTTTAACTATTTTTACTTTTTGCTGCTTGTATATTGACGTGTTTGAATGGAGACCAGTCTAATCGTTCCCCTGCTGCCTCTCCACTCACATTCCAGTCTGACGGGCACATGAGTGGTTTAAGCACATTAAAGCAGTTTCTGATAAAAGGCCCATAGTTTTGGCATTAAAAAAAAAAGAAACTGTCAACCCAGGTGGCAGCCAATAATACAAAAGCATCCGGCTTTAAATTTCTCCATAGGCATGGAAGCTCTATTCAAATGCTGCTTAGCGATGACAAAGCAGACTCACAAAGACAACAAGTCTTTCCGCTGTTCAAATCGGCTCTGTCTTTGAGGGATCTGGCAGTTTTGTCTCTGTTTGTCCCAGTATTGTTTTTTTATTCGAAACAAACAGCCACTCAGACTGAGTACAGCAGCATAAAATCAATATGCTGCATATTGCAATGGCATTTCATCTCACTAACTCAATTAAATGTACTGTAGTTTCAGATTGCAACAGAAAGATATTCAAGTCATTGATCTCGCTGCCTTCATTATACTTTCTCTCTCACATACATAGAGCCAATATAAACACACACTCGTATACACTTGTGCGTTTTCTCAAATCCATTCTCATCTTTCTTCCCACGCTGCCTCTTTCGGAGAGCTATTCACATTTTATAGTGTGCTGAATATGAGACTCAAGAGTTGTTCCTAAAAGTTTCTTGAAGTAAAATGAAGCCGCAGCGTGCTCTCCAAAACAGTCGTCCTGGCATTGTTCAATAAAAAATCCCCTCTCCGCGTTAACGGCTGCCATATTTCACAGCTGGCTGCATCTACATTTATGTGAAGCATTTTATGTATCCTTTTTTCATTAGCACATCAAGTGCATCTGAAAGCACAAGCACCGCTACCTCGTTTTTACACACTCAACATGCCTTTTCAGTTTCTTCTCCTGTTAGCAGAGAGTTGTGGCTGTGTGTGAAGAAAATAAATCCTCAGGCCCGCTACCATCAGCATGTATGCAGTGTCAGGTCCAAGTCAGGTCTTTGGTCCTTTTAAAGGCTTGGGACAAAGCCAAGCCAACTAGCAAAACTTCTCATGTTATTCAAGTCATTTGAGAAGCTGGGTCTTTGACAATCGCAGACTTGTAGTTCCAAGTCAGGTCTTCAGCCATAAGAGAAGTCAAAGGACCAAGTCGGATCTTAAGTAATTCAAGACAGGACCGGTCATTTGAGTCCAAGTTAAATCTTGAGAAACGCCAAGCCAACTAGAAAAACCTTAGATAATTCTAGTTTCCAAGACAAGTTTCATGTTATTCAAGAAAAGTGTAATTTGAGAAGTCGGGTCTTAGACAATCGCAGATTTCCAAGTCAGGGTTCCAGTCTTTAGAGAAGTCCAAGGTCCAAGTCAGATCTCAAGTAATTCAAGACAAGTCTTCAGAATAGACCAAGCCAGATCTCACAGTGTTTGACAGGTCCAAATAGAGTGATAAATACTTTGCAACAACTCCCAAGTCGCACACTTTCTGAGACCAAGTTCAAGTCACAAGTCATTTGAGACAAGCCCAAACAAGTCTAAGATATATGACATGAAGTTTCAAGGCAAGTCTCAGGTCTATCACAGGAATTTTTTAGTCAAGGGTCAAGTCTTTGGAGTTAAATTCAAGTTGAATCTCAAGTCAATTGAATTACTCAAGTCTCAAGTCTTTTGAGTCCAGGTCAACGATCAAGACAAGTCCAAGCTGACATTTAATCATGAATTAAGTCTCAAGTCATTCAAAATAATTCAGAGTCAAATCTGAAGTCTTTCAAGCCAAGTGAAGTTCAATTTTAGACAGCAACCTCCAGAGCTGAGAAGTGAAGCCAATGCCGAAGTGCCTAAAAATGCTGTTCCTCGACTGGCCAAGAGAATAATAAGTCCAGGGAACACTTCAAGACAAAAAGTCTAGTTTCGTTCTATATAAGTCAAAGTCAAGTTGCAAGTAACTCGAAATTGCAAGTCAAGACATCAGTCTCTCAGGTAGAGCAGCTACATCCAAGTCAGGATTCAAGTTCTCATGTTTGTGAAGTCTGGCTCACATCCCAGTCTGAGATCTATAGCCCTGCTGAGGTAAAACACATTAGCAGAGAAATTACTCAGCCAGTTTTACATTTACAATCACACCAGCAACTCCGAAAAGCACAGGCGTCACTCCTCAACGTAAAAAACAATATTGGCAATTACTGTGGGATGATTGGATGTTTGTAGATGTCCCCTGTGGATTACAGCAGGACGTCAGGTTGAAGCAGTCCGTGATATGAAGGAGAAATCATCACTGAGATTTAAAAAGAGACTGAAGGGGTGAGATAGAGAAAATGGGGGAGGCAGGGGATGATCATAGAAAAAGAAAGTCTGTAACAAAGGAGAGGCATAATTGTGACAAGCTTTGGCAGTCTTATGGAACAGGCAGCGACATGGCTCCTGCTCTCAGCACACAGTAGTGGCATTGTCCATCTTTCACATCCTAACAAAGAGCCGGGGTCCTCCACGGTCCACCCCCCCCACCACCACCAGGGATGGATGTTGCACTAATGCTGCTCACACAAACTCAGCAGCTTTCTTTCCCCTTTCCCTCCGAGGACTTTGACAAGTTCTTTGTGCTGGTGGAAATTGTATTTCTTCTGTTCTTTTGGGTGAAAGGAAAAGAGATAAGCATCAGTCCAATTGGACAACAAGAACACCGACATTTGGCTTTCCCTGATACGGCGCGCAATATTTACAAGAGCAGGTTTGAAGTATGTTTTCCTCCCTTCCTCGGCGAGCTGTTCCATGAAAAAAAAGGTGACTGATAGGCTCTTGTCATTGTTGTCTGTCCATTTCTACAGCTCATCATGGCAGACAATGATGTTCAGTCAGCCACTGACCCCGTCCTCTCTCCATCACAGCCTTTCTCTCACTTACACAACACCAAAAATATCATGTAGAGATGAGGTGGAAAGCCACTGTAATGCAGCCCAATTACGTCCTGCCACCACAAATCCCGACCTAACGCGGTGAAAACATGTTTCAGAAAGCCATGCTGCCTTCAGCAATCATGTCTCGGTCTTAAATCGATACAAAAGAGGAGAAAAACTGGTGGAGAGTCGGCATGTTCCAACAAATGTTGCTTAAATTCCAGAGATTACATTTTACAGTGGAAATGTCAAGGTGGATAACATTACCTGTTATCTATCCGGGGTCCAGACCCAGACTTGGCAACCAATGAATTCACTATTAATGGATAGACAAGAAGAGAGGCGGAAAAAAAAGGTTTTGCACTGTAGGGCCATTTTGGTCCTGTGGTTCTTTTCCCCCAGCTCTTGGAATGAGTTCAGATTCAGTGTACCACCAACTTGAAAGTGAGCTTTGTGAGGCACAATAGTAAGTTTGTTCTTAAATCCTGGCTGGAGTTTTCCTGTACATTTACTGAATTTCACCACAACAAAGAACAATTAAATTGCAGTTAAAATGTTGTGAAATGGCCTGTAAATGTAAATTGTGGAAAATGTATTTTTGGTGCTGACATAGCATTCTAAATGTGGTGATTAACTTTATTTTTTGTTGTTGTGTGAGTGAATTTGCAAGTTTATGAGGACAGGCGTTCACAGCTGTTAAGGAGAAATAAGCCTTTACCGAACAGATTTCGTGGGAATTAATCTGCAAATCCTAATTAGCATTGTTACAGCAAGGCGTCGGAAAATAACTTTGATGCATTATCTTGATTTCCAAACTGATTTATTTTCCTCAGGTAACTTTTAAAGGGGGAGTACATTGCTCCTAAAACTGCTGGACATTTTCCTGCAGTAGATTTATATGCAAATTCACCCGCAATCCAGTTTGGGACAACAACAAGATTTTAGTCGGAGGGTGTTATGGTCATTGGTCTTCATTTGGTTTTGCTTTCTTCTCTGACTTTTCTTGAAAATTAGTGTTGGCAGGCTGGAAAAGTAGTGGAAAGCACACAACAGCATTATTGTGTGTGTATTAATTGTTAATATAACTGCTTAAAAAAGCATTTAAGTAAGTTATGGTCTGTGATATAACATTCACAGAATGAAAGACATCTGAAAGCAGTGATTCATTACTGTGTCTTGTCTAATTTTTACCACTTTGTCTTTATTACGAGCTACTAATGAATCCTCCAAACAATGCATTAGTGGATGGATAAAAATTAAAACTATTTATTATCCTGGAAGTTTCACTTTCGTCAGCAATAATTCATGATGATAGGAGGCAAAGAGCGCCAGCGAGTGTGTTATTATCAGGATACTTGGAGTGTATTATCGTGCTTATATTAACCCAGCAGGTCAGGTTAATTAACATGGATCTATTTCAACAGTGAGAGCAGACTGGGTGCATGAAATAGTAGCTGTCACTGTGGTACGCTGCAGTTTAATTCACCTTATAAACTGACTTAGAATGGTGGCTAAACTTGCCTGGATCTTTGTTTGAGATGTGCTGTTATACAGTTTTAATGAACACCTGTCAGCCAATCGGAAACAGGTATTTCCCGTGGCCGTGTTGTAGCCTGCAATTAGAAAAAGAGCCCCCGCCTTGAATCAGGACTTCTTAAGAAATCGACTAGTGTCAATCCGTTACCCGCTGGGCGAGAATGCCTGTCTGAGCCCCGGGCTGCCTCTGTGATTGGCTGTTCTCGGTTGGAAACCGGGTACCGAGATAAGCTAATGATCCAGGTACAAACGGAGCGGAGATGTGTGGGTGAAACAAAGCCGTGTCAGCAGTTGGCAGTCGTCACTGCCACTAATTGCAGCATCTGTCACGGGTGGAGAGGAGAGAAAGCTGTTCCAGGTACAGCAATCCAAATGCCAAACCTGATTTTATCACCGCCTGTCAGATTACAGCGAGGCTCCACACCAGCAGCCCACCTGCTTTCCCAAACTCACTGGCAGGGACTAGATTCAAAATCCCTCCCTTTTTTTTTATCTGAGATATCTGTCCATCTTTTACAGTCAACCTGTGGTCCAATTTGTGTTCAGCTCCCCCACAAATCAGATCATATTTGCATCTGCAAACAAGCTGTCTGGGCGAGTATTCCGCGGCTTCGACTGATGTGAGCTTTGACCATCAGTTATCTCAAAACAGTAAAAGCTACAAAGCCAATCTAAGTTTGCTGGAGAGCGCCGGCACATTTCATTCCCCCCTCTGTCACATAAAATTCTCCATCTGACACCATGCAATGAGAGAGAGAGAGAGCGGGAGAGGGGGAGAGCGAGCGAGCTCCAGCTTCTGTCACCAAGCCACACCAGGGGCATACTAATATCAGCTCAGTCCAGCTGCTCTCCACGCTCGGATGGATCGGCTTGATTATGAAACATTACAGAGCCTCCCTGTCTGCCGAGACAAACCACTGAACTGTGTGTCAGTAAGGTGACTGGCCACAACACAGGGAGGTGACTGGCCAATATGCAGCAGTGCAGGATTCTGTCTCTTTGGCATCTGATTGCTTATTACTGTGCCGTGGTCTGAAAGTTGGCTTAAGGTGGCTTTCGAGTGACATTTCGCCTCGGCTTATTGGGCGAATTTGACCGCTGGACTGCCAAATTGTTTACCACAAACAGCCAGTGAACTGATTGTGCCGACATTAGCTGCAGCCGGTGTGTGCAGAGTGAGTATATAAGTGTTAGTGTGACAGCTCCGACTCAGATTGATCTCAAAATTTACTAAGAACTCCAGTTCTTTTCCTTATTTCCCTCCGGACCCCTCTCTATTTACCTCTTGTCTCTTGTCAAACAGCCAGGAAAACATTTTCAAGACGTGCCGCCTACAGTCACTGTTTGCATCCACTTGCATCTTTCTATTGACTTTGCAAGCAGTCAAGACGCCTTTCAAACCTGCTTTGTGTTCAGCCTGAACCATAGATTTTATTTAGAGATGGATGGCACGTCCCCACTTCCTCCTACTGTACAAAAATTAAGCCAAAATATCCAGAATTTGGGTGCTGCTTTCTTGGTCTGTACAGTCTGGGGTGGGACGATGGTCCCGCCTATACATCTACTGGACTCCATCACAAGTAAATGGTCGTGTTTCTATTCAATTTGAAGCGAATTTGAAGCAAAATTTTGAAATATTGCATTAAACAAAGTGCAAATCAGGGACGTTTTGTAGTGCATAAGTTTCTATAAGATACAATACTGACCTGTTCATGAAATGACATCATCTGAATACACCGTAATGCCCAACATAGTCTGTAACTTAGATGTCAACATTAAGTAAATTGTTTACATATTCATGATTCATGAAGCTTTTAGCGTTTACACAAACAATGCTTTCTTTCTTCTCCCCGCTGGCTATTTCTCCCTTTAAACTCCTCCTAAAACAAACAGGCACAGAATATGTCCTTGTACTGTCAAGGTTTTATATTTTTGGAGTGACATTTTCATTGACACTTATATAAGGCCAATGCACATGGAAACAACCAATCCGAGTGAAGGCCTCGGCGTGACATCATCCCTCCAAGAACTGGAACTCACTGTATGTTTTCCTTTGGTCAGCAGGTCAGAGTGTTGCCAGGCAAATCTTTCACAACTCTCATTATGAGCACTAGGCAGCCCAATCATAAATACACAGAATTTATGGATTTCGTGAGGTGGTGCGCGAAAATGTCAAGGGTGTGCTTATTTGGTGTTTCACCAGTGAGCAGGCATGCATTGTGAGCGGGCTGCTGAAAGGCAGGGTTATTGCAGTGTCAACACCTTTAGGAAGATGGATGTATACTTTGAAAATAGAGCGAAGTAGACCTAATCACCCCCATTAAGTTGCAGTTAACAAAAAGGTCAGTGATTTCAAGCTAGACATGTTCTAAGCAGTGAAAGTGGAGAAGCATTAATGGAGTGAGAGAGTCTGGAGGTGGTTTTGCCGGTAAAGAAAAAAACATGTATAACTAAATTAAAACTGGAATAAATTGGATTAAAGTTCTGCTGAACATCCAGGTCTCATTTTACAGCAACTTTCTTTTAACATGCCTTTGTGATCCAGTGAATATTTAAATATACTCTTTCAAATGCACAATTTATAATGATTTGCCACTTGGGGTCCCTCAGTCAAAAAGTTAACAAAAGGTCCAGTTTGTTGACAGTAGCATGGAATCATGGGAGTTGATGCTTTCACCACCATTGACCTTCAATTCCTTCAGTGTTCATCACTGAGTTGGAGCCGTATGATCCACAGGGGTCTTCTCTTCTCTAAAACAAATGGACCAGGCAACTTCAAGCTGGTAAACATAATGAATAAAGCAGATTCACATTAAAAATAATAGTTTTTCTCATGCTGTTTGGTGGACAAAGGTTCTCCTGGAGCTGTTAGCCGAACTGCTCAGCTTGTTTCTCTGATAACAAAACACCAAGAAATCTGAAGACTTAAATCCTGTTAAAATATACAGGTAAAATGACCAAGATTTGAAAGAGTATATTATAATAATTTGGCTTAAAACACACATGCTAACACATGTGCAAATAAAATATGATGCTAACAAGTGACAAAGCTAAACAGACCGGTTGTCTTGATTAAATATACAGATTCCTATATTATAATATTTGGGTTTAGTAAATGCACAACTCAACAAAATATATAAGACATAACTAGTCATTCTTATACCCTGTAATGTGGAGAAGTTACATATTATACCTTTAAACGCACCTGACATTAGAGTCTACAGAGATTTTTGTATTTTTCAGTCTCATTGAAATGTAAAAATGTATTTTAAAAAAGTTGGGAGACTGTGTAAAATGTGAAATAAATAATAATTATTAAATAATAACAAATTCTGAATTCAGTGTATATTTAAAAAAAAAAAAAAAAAATTCTATCATTTGAGCATAAAATATACTTTCTTTGTCCAGTTTTCTATTCAACATATCTCACAAAGAATTTGCAAATGACCACATTTGGTTTTATTTACATTTTGTCTTTGTCATTTTGTCATCTTTTTTGTGGCTCAGGATTTAATTCAGAAATAAATGCCTACTGGGACGCTGCAGGGTCCACCTCACATGGTAATTGTAATGAAAATGGGAGGATTTTTATGAACCTAGAAAAGTCAACACACTGCACGGTGGGTAATCCCTCCACAGGCTTCTGCAAAGACAGGCGGATATTGTGTTGTCGTCCTGCAGCCTGACCAGGTCCAGTGCCGGTGAGCTGACAGCCCCCGGGCACGGAGCCGTGCTGCGGAGCAGGAGTGCGAGGCAGAGGGGCTGCTTTAAATTTTCCCAGTGGAAGGCTCGTGTGCTGCTAACATACCATGAGGTCTGAATGTGCAGCATCAGCAGCATGGTGGAGGACAGTGAAGGATCAAAGCTCAGCAGAACGTCTTTGAATTCAGGAGGTGCATGAGCCAGAATTGAAAGTTAAAAGTCGGAGCGAGGCGTAATGACAGAATTTTGCAAGTGACTGTGTGATTGTATTCATCAGTGTCTCCCTGTGAGGGATTTGATTTAAATACAGGAAAGGCACAAAGAATATGATGTGAATGTGCTCCAGTCTAACAATTACTGGCAGCAGCCTTCAAGTGCAGCCACACACATTCACTCACGTGTAGAAGGAATGTCACACACTTTGTCATGTTTTGACAAACTGGGGAAGGGACTCGGTTGTCATTCGCATGTCAAGCGCTCTTGTAATCATTTTTCTCCGGGCGTGTTCCTTCCTACCTACCATGTGTCAAGAGGGATTGCTTTCCAGAAATGGCACACAGGTTTTAATTAAAGCTTCACTCTGTGGTTGTCACTGCTCGTTTTGCGTCCTACACAGATAGGAAACAAGAGACAAATATAATCTGCTGGTACCAATATTGCACAGTTTGATGGATAGATAATACAGTCAATAATATCGTATGAAACTGCTGCAGGAGGGGGAGGATTCGAAAACAGCAGAGGTCCTTTTCAGCCCAGGAACCATTTTTTTTATGTAAACAAGCTCTATTTTGATGTA
>CAFUXE010000867.1:80148-90817 GCA_903364295.1 Serranus cabrilla | reverse complement strand
AAAAAAAAAAAAAGAATTAAAAAAAGGAAATGTTGCATATAGCAATTTTACATTTAGTTAAATTAAACTATTTATTCTAATTAAAATAACATTTTTGAAAATGTTTTGTTGAACTCTAAAGCCTTTTGAAATAAAATAAAATATTTTACATAATATTTTTTTTTTTTCCCCATAGACCCACTTAGAGAAACACTGATCTACAGTATTCTAAATAAAAAAAAGAGACCCGTATGCTGAACACTCACCAGAGGATTACACCAGTTTATGCTCACAGAACATCTGAACACAAACCGCTTGTCTCGACAAAAATGGAACATTTCAAGTGAAGCGGTGTTTATTGCACAGCTCTATAATCACATTGCACAGGTGTTTTCCACTCGGCCTAAACTCCACATGGATGAAATTAATTGAAAGGCTCGAGTTTGTGAAAATAATTGAGCGACTGGCCTCGGTTTCTTCACTCACTGCAGACAGTCCACAGCCATTAGTTCCTCTGCACTTACAGTAGATGACTGGGTTCACAAAATGAAATTTGACATCCCTCATTAGTAATTCATTAGCTCAGACAACGAACAGGACCAACATTGCTGATTCATTTCACCTCAGCGTGATGATGGGCAGACAGCCCCGTCGTCCTTGGGCCAAGGGCGGCCTCTTTTACACCGTGTTGCACCACGCTGTAGCGCTCACACATTAAACACGTGGGCGCTGTGCATTATCGCACCAGTTTAATGCACCTCTGACGGCCTCCGTCGTGAAAGACGTTGACAGAACCTGCTGAAGTTAAAAAGTGACATTTCATGTTTGCCGAGCTCGGCTGTTCACAGGGAAGTAGTGCAGCATCAGACGGAGGCTGCCACACTGATGCTTAGTGTCATGATTTATCCTTTATGACACTGAGAGCTTCTGTGGCAGCTTGCCCAACCCCACGCTTGTAGTCTCCTTGTCACTGCAAGTCGCTGCGTGACACTTTAGGTTGCCAGTCTTCCTGGGAAGAGTCCCTCTGCCTCCTTACACACAAACACATTTTTCTTTTGATTCACCACCTCGGATCCGAGCTACACACAGCCGAGTACATCCCATCCTATTGTTTAAAGAATAAGCACCATGTACAGGGGCAATTTATCCTTCACATCTCCCCACCTCCTTTGTCTTCCTGTCCTTTTCCCCTTGTTTTTCTCCTTTGTTACGTAAACTGTGTCTGAATCCTCTCCTCGCAGAATGACCGCTCCATGTTTTTAAGACTTGAATTCCTGCGGGTACCATTATGGTCCCATTTCCCCTGGTCATTTTTTCTCCCTCCAGCAGTGGAAGCTGAGACCAACATCTCTCCCCCTCACGCCGCCTCCTCCTTCCTGCTGCCTCCTCCTCTTCCCAAACCTCAGCCATGAAATCTGTAAACGCTGAGGCTTTGTCTGCAGATGTTGTGGTCAGTCTGCAGCGTGAATTCGAGTCCTCACGGAGCATCGGTTTGTGTACGGCCCTGACCGAGTTAGTGAACTGCCACTTTTTTTGACCCAAAGAGACATCAGGGCGGCAAAAAGGCAAAGCCACTGTGACTAGTGTTGTCTGCGGCTTATGTGTCCCCCAAATACCCGAAGGCGAAGTCTATGACCACAAGTGGTGGCGCGTCCTCATTTTCCTGCGGTCTCAGTGTCATGCTGCCACATGTGAGCCTCCTACTGGAATAGAAGCAGCTGAGATCAATGGAAATGTAGTTCATTAGGGGCGGGTCGCACCCACTGGGACTGATAGAAGCAAAGATGAATGCTAGTTTGGCTCAAATCAATTAGTAATAATATGTCACCATTAAACACATGGATAAAACCTCAATATTTACATCTGAATAAAAGAAAAAACAAGATTTTTAACAGTTGTTTGCTGAACTTCTTCTTCAAATTTCCAACTATCATTTTGGTTGTTAATCACTCAGCCCAAATAATTCTTTGTTGAACAAGTTTGTACAGTTATTAAATAAATATTTGAGCACTTTCAAAATGTATTTGTGTAAAGATCTTTTGAATGGGGAGGAGTGGTGACGTATCCGCAACCGACTGCTTGGAAAAAAGTTGAAAAAAACTATCGAATGAAGTATTCAATTGGTATTAGTATCATGTTAAGGGTTCTTGTATCAGTACTGGTATTGATATTTTTTAAACGATACTCAGGCCAAATTTCCTGTGACAAATAAAATTGATATTACATTTTTATTCAGTGGTGGCAGTAAAGGAAAAGTTTTGCAAACCGATAACAAAAGTTGTCATATTCAACTACAGTAGATACATGGAGACTTTCACCTGCTGCAGCTTGAAGTGCTTGATATCAGGGGCGGATTGAATCCAGTAGATATTTATACCAGGATATTTCAAACCGGGGCCAAAGTGGACCAACCACCCTGCTAGCTTGGCTAAGAGTCTTGATTTAATCCATGTTTTCAAGTGCAAACCACAATCCCAGCCGCAATGATCACTGATGGCTTTGAGGCACTGACATTCACTCACTGCACGTATCTCTCCTGGCATCTCTGATATCTTTCATTTTCTTGCGGCATGTTGGAAATGTTGATAGAGCTGCCTGGATCAGCTGAGTGAATGAACCGCCCAGGGTCTGAGCTGCGGTTGTCTCTTACCTCTGCTGTGAATCTTTCCTCTTTCATTACAGTGAAGAGAAGCTCAACCAGTGGTAGTCCATTGACTCTAATTATGTCTTTCCAATCAAAAAACCCAGACAGCAATGTTCCCGGCTGTGGATAATGAAATTAGATGAATTTGTAATCGAGTTTATTTTCTAATGGAAAGTGAAGAGAAGTGCCCAGAGACATGAACAACAGGTAGATGAGTCATCCTCATCCTGCATAGAGTGAAGTTACTGCCAAACATTTTGCATTTTGGGGTAACAAAGCGGCCAGAGATGTGCACCGAAATGTGATTTATCTGATACTTCTGCATGACCGCTGCTGTGTCATCACACTCAGTTGGCATCTATGTTAGTTTACACTATAATCTCTATGAATACATCTTAAATTACCTAAAAAAATATTTATTTATTATGATTTAAAATATGAAATCTACTACTTATTTTCATTATTTTTTCTTACTTTCTGTACAGTATAAATGATAGATTTCCTCTAATATGTGGCCAGTCGTGGAATGTAATTAAGTAATTTTTTGTACAACTTTGAGGTACTTGTACTTTACTTGAGTATTTACATTTTATGCAACTTCCGCTACATTTTGAGGCAAATATTGTACTTTTTACTCCACTCCATTTAGCTGACAGCTTTAGTTCCTTTTCCGACTGAGATTTAACATAAAAAACATGATCAATTAGTAGTTAAAATTAGCCAAATGCTGCTTGCATAATTGCATCAATTATAATAATCTGATGATTTTTTTAGAATATGTAAAACAATCTGAGTGGGTCCATTCTGCACGAGTACTTTTGATAGTTTAAGTACATTTTTATGCCGATACTTAAGTATATTTATATATAGTAAGTAAGTATATTTTGAATGCAGGACTTCTACTTGTAGTGGAGTGATTCCACAGTGTGTTATTAGTACTTTTTCTAAAGTACTTGATCTTAAGACTTAATACTTCTTCCACCGCTGTATGTGGCCCATTTCAACATGCTAATTTGTCCATATTTGTTTTTGTTGTATCAGTATTTTACACAAATGCTCACCAGAGGGGAATTCTTGTAAATTTGCTGGATTCATTATGTAGAATTTGTCGGCCCATTTTTGTGTCATTTGCATGAGAAAACCATTAAGTCATGTAGAGATTTCAGAACAACAGCAAAGATTTAGCACTTGGTGAGATTTGAACTCCATACAGCCGTGACCATGTCGTGTTTGCCTTTTTAAAGATTCATAAGGGGCGCAGACATGTCTGCAGCTGAGATATAAATCAGTGGAGGGTGTGAGAAGTGAAACGATTGGTCTGAGAGTCGCGGTGTGCCTCAGATCTGCAGGGAGGACCACGTCCTTCTTTGGACCTTGCTGCGCCTGATCAATATATATATCTCCCCTCTGGTGTGAACTGAAAGAGGCACGTGGAGGAAGAGAAAAAACGGCCAGTGCACATTACTCTTTAAGGATTATGTGTCATTTGCCCTTTAAGATGCACATGTATTTTACCAGTGCACTCAGATGTCATAAACTTAATGCAAAAGGCCCATTAATATGAGCACTGGCAGGCGAGCCCAACGTTTTTCTCTGATTTATCTGTGGTGGTACAGAAAAAAACGAATAGCTTATCCTATTCCAGCACTGCATCAGTCATAATTCTCAAGCTGGCACCTTATTCTCCGTACATTTAATGGATACAGAGCTTTATAATTTATCCTCTTCTTAACTGCAACTTTACCTGAATTAAATTTCGGGCACAGTACTTTGATTACATCCCCGCTAAGTACCACAATCTGATTTCTCCATTATGTAAGGAATGAATACAAATGGGCTGGCAGAGAGAGAGACAAAGAGGCAGGGAGAGAGAGGGGACAGTGGGAGAGATAACAAATTAAAGGAAAGTCGGTTAGAGAAAAAGAGAGGAAAGACAAAAAAGGAGGCGAGGAACAAAGAGCTGAAAGAGTGGAACGAGAGCCATCCCGTCTGGATGAGCTCCTCTTGACCTTCTTGGTCCGAGGAATTGTGGTGGAACACACACCGGTCTTTGAAGCCAGCCCTGCACCACATGCTTGAATGGACCAGGCTGACTGTTGGCACTGAAGTGTGTGCAGGGGGGGAAATCGAGTAGCTTTAAAGGAGCATCTTCAGGTTTGGCTGAGGCTGTCAAAGCCTCGCTGGAGCCTGGACCTCGGTGTTCCCAGATCCTCTCCGAGCCTGTGGCCTGTCACTCCCCTGCCAAAACTGGAGCTCATTTGTGGAATATGCTATGCTTTCCTATCGTGGCTGAGTGGGATGCAGGTCTCCACAGAGTGTCGGATCAAAGCACACGCAGGACACAAGCGCATTGCTGGGTGTCACCCGGTGATAACCCTCATTTCTCCTGCCAGGCTGGATTCCACTCATATTTCACAAGCAAGCTCTGGGCCTCGCTCATCTCTCTGCTCCGCTTCATATGAAATAATAACCTGTCCTGGACGGTAGGCTGGGTGCACTCTCGCCCCGAACTACAAGGCCTGTTTTGACAGCACGACGGATGAAACAAAAATCTGATCGTTACACAGTGGCCTGAAGGTGGGAGAAGGTTAGAGCTTGTAACCAGTGGTGGAAAGCATATTTATGCATCTGCATGTTATTTTGGTTCATACGTCAGTTCAGCTTCTGAGTTTCAATTCTGGAGTTTGGCTTTTTCAGGAGTTTTCAGTCGCTTTTCGCATTCTTGCTCAGCAGTTGGAGGTCACATTTGAAACTTTAGTCACATAACAGATTCATTCAGCAATGCAAGATGCACAACTCCATTTTCAAAGAAGCCGTGTAAATGAAAAGAAGAACATAAAAACTCAAAAAAAGCAAGTGTCTTGGTTTTACCCTGGGTTTTTTTTATGTATAGTTTTAAAATTAAGTTTCTGTCACAAAGTCGTTTTAAATCATAGCATTCTGTTTTATTTACAAAATAAACAACATCCAACATCCCAATTCTTTTGGAATCAGGGTTGTAAGGTAATTAGCATATTGTTATGATAATTTTCTGTATAAATGCCAAAATTGCCATAATTCAGGGTGTTTCCTACCATTACAAGGCTTAAGAACAGCACCCAAGTCACTTTGGGCCCCACATGAGCTGAACAAATTTAAAATCAATGTGTAGAGCATCAAAACTTTCACCTAGTGGACTTGTTTAGCAAGATCTTTTCAGCTGTTATTTACTTATTATCTGCTCTAGTAATAATGGTCCATAATGATGTGAAATTGCACACTTAAAATTAATTTTTTCTTGAGGAAGGACCCCCAAAGTCCCCGTCAAAAATTTGTTAAAATGAATCTTCCCCAAACTGGGGGAAAACGCTGTAAACTACAATAATTGGACATTTTTTTGTGCTGCTTAGACTGAGTAGTTGGTGTGAGTCTGCACTGTCTCATCGTAAATAAATTCTAGACATGATCATGATAGTGAAACATGGATTCTACGCCTGTGTGGGCGATAATAAACAGGATTTGTGACAACCACGTTGCTTAACAAAAACCCTACAAACGATTTGTAGTCCTTTTAAATATGTATTTTGCAAAATTTACATGAGTACGATAGCTTAACATTTAAATTCTGGATAAACTCCATCCCAGAAAGGAAAGCCATGAGATTTGATTAAAAAGCTCCGGGAAAAGGTGTAGCTCATTCTAGCATTCCCTGGATACATAAAAGTAAAAAAAAGTGCACTCAATATAAGGCTGAAGATGGCCAGGAGAACGCCATTAAAGTGCAAAGCCTCAAACTAATTAGAGTGTATTTTATTGATCCTTAACAGCATGCTGTATGTTTTCTTTCAGTTTTCTGTTTGAAAATGAAATATCTGCCGTCTGTCGCGGAACAACCCTCCTGGTTTTAAATAAGCAGCAAATATAAGGTTTGGTTTTTATTTTTCTGAGCCTCGCAATTCAAACTACGTAAAGGTCACAATGTTTTTCTCTTTCTTTTTATATATATATGTGATAGATGAAATCATCTGATACTAATGTGTCAAATCTGGAATTCTAAGTGCATTCAGTCTGTGCAGCAGGATTTACTGCTGCCTGAAGGTCAGCACTCGGGGGGCAGAAAGCCTTCGACTGTCTCCGTCAGCTAGCTTGAGGTTGTTGCCACAACACCCCGTTGGTCTTCTGGGAATGACAAGTGTCAAATATGTCAAATCTCTGTCAGTGGAGGTCCCCGTGTGCCGCTGGTCCAGAGAATTGTGTGACAGGCTGAAAGATGGATCATCCAGGTTGTGTTGTGTGTTATGCTGGGACCTGGATTTGTCATAAGTCTTAAAATGCATCTGCAGAACAGCTTTATTATCTTATCCCTGCATTTGTGCCTATTGTTAAAGCTTTGTATTCAAAACCTGCCTGATAAGTGTTTCAGGCAGCACCCACCAATCCTTAGCTTCTTTTCAGAAACGACACAGCACCATCTAGTGGAACATCGACAGTAGACTCATTGTAATATAATGCTTTTAATGCATAACTAGTTTATTTGCATCCTTTTTTAGGTTTAATGTTCCTTTGCTGACTGGAACCAGAATGTGTCTTTTTACATAGTCAGTGATCTGGATTTTCATGGATAACTCAGTGACACTGCTTTCTAAATCAAGCCTCTTATCCATCAAATTAATGGCTCCACACAAACAGCAGGACAGGAAATAAGACTGCAATAATTTATTCGAAGATTAATGGATTATGTAACAACTGCAACATTAACATTGTTTTGTAACAGAAAATATTCATCAAAAACTTCCAATGATAACAGCACACAGATACAGGTCATATTTGTATTTTGTGATTAAAACTATTTAAAATATTAAAGAAAGAAATCATAATTGCACTAAGACTTGGATCAGATACATTTCAAGGCTGACCTTCAATGTAACAAAAAAGCTTGATAGCAGACTGCAGCTTATCAGACTTACTGAAATGTTTAATTTATTCGTGAACTATGTTTGTAATATTAAATACTGAAGACAAGATTTAATTTCACAAAGTATTCCATTCAAGGTATTCTCAATGTGCAGCATAAAGACGTTCACTGATTTAACTGTATGCCTCCGAGGAGAACATTTTAATAGTCGAGATAAATGCAACTTTGTTGCAGAACTGTATTTGTCTCTGGTAACATTGTGTCCTTTTTTTAAAATTCAAAGATTTCACTGAACACGAGCACATAGATTATTTACACCACCATTATCAGCAGAAATGTAGCTCAACTATAGAACATTCAAAAATAAACCACAGATGTTTTCGCCGTGTTGCAGTCTAATGGAACCATTTTCTTTACAGAAATTTTTCTGTACAAAAGGTGCCACTGTAGCCTCATAGAAGCAAACTCCACGCAGTCTCTTTTACCGTATTTCTACAGTCGAACCCTTATCTTTGAAAATAAAATAAAAAGCTACTACAAAATGTTTAGGGATACTTTTTGAAAGCACAATCAGCTTGCAGGTTGCCTGTTTGTAGTTTAGAAGGACAGGATGGTTCTCTGGATGATGTCGATAGACTCGTGCACCTCGTCCTCGTTGATGATGAGGGGAGGGGCCAGGCGGATGATGTCACCGTGGGTGGGCTTGGCCAGCAGCCCGTTGTCACGAAGGCGTAAGCAAACCTTCCAGGCGTCATAGTCTGTGGGGATGTTTTAATGTAGGTTAGATTAAGTTTCACTGTCAAATCTATACGTAGAAAAGACATGCTGCCACTCAAATATACTGCAGTTTAACACATTTGACATCACACCTTTAATGATTTGAACCTGATACTTTAGGCTCCTACAACAATGTCCAAATTAACATTTTTTCCATCTCTAAGAGGCTTCTCCTATATCGTCACATGTCCTTTTGCTTTTATTTTCCGGTCAGTTGTTGCCAAATCTGGATTAGAATCTTTTTCTGCAGGGTTTTTTGCCATTGAATCTGACATTTACCACAGCCGTGCACATGCATCTACATTTGTAGAGCAGCCAAAAAGAACGCCCACTCTCTGTGAAACAGCCTGAGATTGGCCAAAGTCTCATTTTGGGGGCTAGAGTTTCTAGAACCAAGAGGATGTATGAAGTATAGTTTTCTAAGCTATAAGTTTATTATGGAATATCTGCTAAAACACTAAAAAAGAACTGCTTAACCCAGCTCGAAGGATGTATTTGCTTTATTTATTTAGGCTGAGATTATTTTTATAATTTATGTACAAAACTAAAGCCTAATAGCTGGAATTTAAAAAAAGAAATCTGTACCTTTGGTCTCTTTGATGACGACTGCGTTGAGGAGGCCTCTCCCTCTGACTGTTGTCACAATGTCTTTGGGCAGTTTTCTCAGCTCGCTCCGCAGCAGCTCTCCCATCCTTTGAGCGTTCTCTGCCAGCTTCTCCTCCTCCATCACCTGCAAATCACACCAGCAAGAGCTGAAATAAGTCGACTTAAAAACATCAAAGAGACGTGCAAATAATTCTCTTTAATGCAAAACACTTTGACGCTGCAGGAAACTATAGGTAAAGTGCCTTTTAACACTGACCTCAAGTGCAGCAATAGCCACCTGACAGGCCACAGGGTTGCCGCCATATGTGGACCCGTGCTCCCCGGGCTTGATGGTCAGCATTACCTCATCGTCGCACAGCACAGCAGATACCTGAGGCACACACACACAAGTCAGATAAAGGATAAGGTTTCACATGTGCCAAGATCTATAACTCTGTCAATAAAGTCAGAGTTTGAGGCCTTTTCTTGCAAAAACACATCTATAATATGATAAGACATGTAAGTCAACATAAAGCCTTACAGGGTAAACTCCTCCAGAGAGAGCTTTGCCCAGAATCACGATATCTGGACGGACTCCTTCGTGGTCGACAGCCAGGCGCCGGCCCGTTCTTGCCAAGCCTGTCTGCACTTCATCTGCAATCCACAACACCTGGACAGAACACAGAGCACATAGGTGTCACTCTCAAAGCCCCACCATAGCTGTCAACACAGTCCTAGGTCTCTTTGTCTTCATTCATATATTTAAAATTTTATCAAGTTACTCTGTGTTCGTTAAGTGTAAATTCAGCATGGAAAAAAGTTCCCAAAAAGTAGAAATAATTTGGCAAAATTTTGCAACACATTACCTCAAATTTTGCTTGACAGCACTGACTTAAACCCTCGCTGCTCTGTGGAGATTAGGTCACCTCGAATGCTTTCCTACTCTTTGTACTAGATAAGAAAATGCAAACCCAATGTCTGCAAGGCCAGACTGCAGTTTGCCCTCAATTAATTTTGGTCAGGAGGAGACGCTCTGTACTAGAGGAATGCAGTGAGTTTGTGTGTACTGCAAAGCCCTAACTGCTAGCCATGTGGGAAATACAGCATGCACTTAATAAAAACAGCATGATAAAAACCTCAATATGTTGCCTTTATATATCCACACACTAGGAAGCAGCTGGACGGTTTTCAAACTGCACTTACCAGGAATGGCTGTTTTAAATGTTTTAAATGCTTTGTAGTCACATTTCACTCTCTTCCTGTAAGCACCTAAACAGAACTAGCACACTTTATTTGGCGTGCTTGGCCTTGGCCAAATATTATTCTTGTCTCTTCATTACTAACAAACCAGACCAGTGGTGCAGTTTCAAGATGCCCAATACCTGTAACAGTAAATGATTTGTCAAGACTCACGTTGTATTTGGTGCAAAGTTCCCTGACTTTGGTCAGGTAGCCCTGGTCCGGCACCACCACCCCAGCCTCCCCCTGGATGGGCTCCACCATAAAAGCAGCAACATTTGGGTCTTGAAGAGCTTTCTGGAGAAAAGAAGGGGAAAAAGCAACCTGTGAGGCATTTTTTGGTGCAAGATAACCCTGTCAATAAGTACGTGCTACTGTTGTCAATCATTAGGTTTTCATGTTTACACAGAAAAGGCAGCAGTTGCTTAGATAACCTTATCAGCCGTCATGCAACTGTAAGCAGTAATCCGGTCCTAATGTTAACACAGGTGATGAAGACGTCTAGTCTGCTAGTTTAGGAGAATCTTATGTAATAAACATTGTTTCTGTTG
>CAFUXE010000867.1:30994-80101 GCA_903364295.1 Serranus cabrilla | reverse complement strand
ATCTGCAGATTTTGAGGAATGCTACTAAAGTTGTGCTGTATAAAACCTGCACAAAGTCTCCCACAGTCCAAAGACATGCTGAACTGGCCTCTTGCCCAAATATCAGCTAAGACTGGCTCTGGCACAAGAATGAATAACTTCGTTCAAAACACAACCAAATCTCCAACCAAACTGACACAGGCCAAAGTTGTATTGTGGGTAGTTAAGATGGCAGAATATCCCAGTCTTTTAAAGATGAATGCTTGGAATGAAAAAGGCCCTTCCTCTGGTTCTGCTGCTATTCATTGTGAGTGACATGTTATATCTGTGGAATACTCTCATAAAAAGACGGCACTAACCAACATGACCTCTGAGTTATTTTTTGTTTGTCCTTCAGGTTCCTCTTGCCAGGAACACATTGTGAGTGCAGTGCCATTTGGCAGCAGACTGAAAGATCCGGCGGGTTGGATCCTCTCGCCAGCACACGTACACAGAGTAACAATGAGTAAACTTTTGCTGCCTCTAACCTCAGTGTTGCTGTGTGAAATCAATAAGAAAGTTAACCATGAATCTTGCAGGTGGTTTAACTGCCAGAGTCCAAAGTTAGCTGTGCATTGACTGAAGCATGCACTTCCCCCTATAATTTGGGCATTCCACAAGACACTTTGACAGCTGTGTTGGACCAGAGGTAAAGAAACTTTTTGCACACGTCATCTGCTTGTGAATGCATGAAAACACACGTATCCATTGTGCGGTCTCTCAACAACTAAAACAAACATGATACATACTGTACTGCATGTCTGCAAGATGGAATCAAAACCTGTACCTCCAGTGCAGGAATGTTGTTGTATGGGACAAGCTCAAAGCCCGGCATGAAGGGGCCGAAACCTTCATAGCTGCTGGGGTCAGTTGAGCTGGAGATGGCTGCCATGGTGCGGCCCCAGAAGTTTCCATCTAATCAATCAAGAGAGAAAATTATGGATTAGACCACAATCTGGGTGCATAACAGACAGAGGGATAAAAATTTTGTCTTGCGACATAAGATGTTGACTTACCTGCAAAAATGATTTTGGCCTGGTTTTTGGGGACCCCCTTTACGTTGTAAGCCCACTTGCGGGCGAGCTTGCAGGCCGTCTCACCACCTTCAACACCTAACGTGACAAAAGATGTCAACAAATACACTCATAATAACTCCAGAAGATATTTCACACAACTATCATCGGGTGTTTCCTTATAGTACCTGTATTCATGGGTAGGACTTTGTCATAGCCAAACATGTTGGTAATGTACTCCTCATAGGCTCCCAGCACATTGTTGTAGAAGGCTCTGGAAGTCAGTGCGAGTTTGGAGGCCTGGGCGGTGAGCGCAGCTACGATCTTTGGGTGGCAGTGGCCCTGGTTTACTGCACTGTAAGCGCTCAGGAAGTCATAATACCTGTTGCCCTCCACATCCCACACATAGATGCCTGAAGTAAAGAAGAAAACAACATTGTTAGGAAGTGTTTGTGATGTAGAAATGTCATAAGAACCGGTGGCGGTACTCATTTTTTTATAGTACAGTTTTTTTGTGTTACAGATGTAACAAAGGCGATATAAATCCTGGAAGAGTTCTTTGTCATCCAGATATTTCATACTGTCTCTGCTGGTCGGGAAGAATATTTATATTTTTGTGTTTCATGGTAATATCAACTTGGATATAAAGAATCATAGAATTTCCCTGGTTTCAGTATCAACTACTGAATGTCGGTAAATCACCAGAGATTGTAAGCAAACGGTGCTGTGCAATCTTTTAAGAGTCAGATTCTGATTTATAGTAGTCATGTGAACTGGACTCACCCTCCCCCCTTTCTAAGGCCACAGGTAGGGGGTGATAGTTGTGCGCTCCAAACTTGTCCTCACGAGCGTAGATTTCCTCTGAGTTGAGCTGACGGTCAGACTTCAGTTTGGAGGCGGCTGTGGAGGCGGGACGCGTGCCAGAGTGGACGCTGCGACTAAGAACAGGAGCAGCGCGGCTCAGGTTGCGGCTGAGCTGGAGAATCATGCCCTTCATGGTCGTTTGCTGCAACGTCTACATGATAGAGAACACGTACACACAAAAAAAACCACAAAAAATCTGTAAGAACAGAACATAAGCATGCAGGTCATCATGCAACCAAGTATTTGCAAGTGTTTATTTCGTTGTGTGTTGTGCAACACAACCTGTTGAGGAAACTAGTGAGTCTATTTAAAACTGTTGGAAACTTGGGGGTTTGTCAATTGGAACTGGTGCAAGAATTGGAGCTAAGTTGGGAAAACAATTTTGGAGTGTTGATCCAATAGAAACAAGCACTTTGGGCTGTTGGAAATGTAAAAAAAAAAATGCTCATTTTATTGACAAAACAATTTATTAGACTTTACAAGAGATTAATCAGATTAGCTAAACACTTGGTACAGGCATGGCCTTTTGTAGGTTTTACTGGAAGTACCTGTGATACAGAAACAGTTCTGCAGTTACATAACCAGTCCTTTTAATAATCTTGTTAGTACAGTTCCTATCAATAGCAGCGATTCTCTGACTTCAACATACAACTGCGTGAAAACAGAAATGCCCTAAAAACAAAACAAAATGTAGCTACGAAAATTGAGCCTGCTATGTGACATTCCATGGAGCACATGGGCTTTGCAGGTCTGCTGAACAGGCTTCTCTTTCACAGTCAACACAATAGAGAAGCGGACTTTTGATGCGAGTGGGTTAACAAAAAAAAAAACTAATCCCATAGCGGCGTGGCAACTCAACTGTGAGGTTCCAGACTTTTCTATTTGGTCCCACTCAAAGTAGACCTATTTTAATTCCCTTATCAGTTATCTAGCAATGCAACATGTACTACTTTTCTTGCTGCTGACTATTTATCAAGTTGCTCCTTCTTGCTAAAATATGTACGAGTCAGAAAGTGGCCTTCACTGTGCTGTTACACTGAATACTTTTCATCTCTCACAAGTTATCTGGAACTGTTGTTAAATAGAAATGTTATTTTTGAAGATAAGCCATCTGTGATGCATATAGTTGTCACCCTGATGTTTTCCTCTGGATTGGAATTCATGGAATGTCTCTTGTCCAATCAATTTACTTGGTTGACTTGGTTTGTATAATGTGTTTAAGTTTTTTTTATGTATTATTATTTGTAATACGTCATAACCAATTGTTTGGTAATCTGTCTAACTTTGCACTATTTAGTTTCTTAATGAAGACTTTTTTTTTAAGTCTTGATTAGATATCCAGCAACCTTACGTGCCCCTTGATAATCAATAACCTCGTGAATAAATAGGCACAGCAAACAGACAGCACCTGGGCTGTGCCACATGAAGGACAGTAGACCCCTGCCACTGATGTCGCAATTAAACTTGCTCTTGAGAGATGATAGGTTGCTGGGGAGCTGCCTCCAACACACACCCACCAACCTTACAACCAAGAGCTAAATAAAGACCACAAGCATGTCCCCATCAAATGATAGTCTCCCCAAAACCATTTTGTATTGTATAATACCGTGTCATGGAACATTACTTGAACTTCCCGGCCAGTCGATGTAAATAAATGTATGCTATTTTCTGTCACAAAGAGTATCAACGTTTTTAAGACAGAAACTAGCCAGACACAGGTGTTTCTCTTTTTTCCGTTAGTACCGCTAGCTAGCTAACATTAGCCCCTTCCTGTTGTCAGTTTATCTAACCGAGCACTGAATTATCAAGCAGGCGTTTACAAACAGGAGAGAGGAGATATAAAGGGAAATGAAACGGTACCAGAGAGAAGTGAAGCGAAGTTAAAACCCCTCTTGTATCTCGAGTGATGCCTGTCCTGGCCGATGATTGAAGCGGAGGGATTCCGGGCGACTTATAACGTCCCTGCGCGTCATTCGTGTGGATGTATCAACGGGCGGAGGGGGTGCGGTGGCAGACCGAGCCGGGGCTATCATGCGTGGTGACGTCAGAGGGCACGCCTCCATGTTGCAACTTTTCCCATTGATTGCACCAATGGTTTTTAAATCCTCTGCCACACAACCACAGTTTATTATTCTGTAAGCTGAAATGATTTCATGGCCAGAGTCGTGTTTACAAAAGCAAGCTTATAATATTGAAGCAGTGACTCATTGGGACTGTTTTAAATGCTTTTTGTTTTAAATTATTATTATTGTTATAATCATTATTATTATTATTGTTGTTGTTGTTGTTGTTGTTTGCTTATTTTTTTTTTTTTGCTAATTTATTGACTTATTTACTATTTTATGTCTGTTTTTTTTAAAGCAAAACAATTGTATAAATGAATGAAGAAAAACTATATATAGTATAGTATACTAGTATAAATTATTATTATTTTTGAATAAATATTTATTGACAATATAGCTCGTGCACTTAATACAGGTGTAGGCAGGCTTTATTGATCTGTTATTTGGAGTAATTTTATAGCCAGAGTTGTATTTATTTGGTTGTTTAATTATTTAATTAAAAATACAATTTAGTGTCTTTTTTGGGGGCAATTTTTTCTCTTATCCGTGGTGCTTTTGCACTGTTTCTAATTATCAAAATGCATTATGTAACGTGCGCATTTTGTTTAATAAAGTAAAAAAAATAGTAGTATAAATTATTATTTTTAAAATTAAATATTTATTGACAATGTAGCTCATATACCAAAAGTTATTAATACGGACCAAAATATTTTAAATAAACACTAAACAAGCATAAATACATGCTTTTTTGCAGCTTTTCTTTTTTTTATATGCAGAATTGCATTTGTTTCATTTAAAGAAAACTATAAATCAAGATTTAGAATGTATGTATTTGGTTTTATGATTACGATATTTTCCTTAAAATTATTATCAAATTAGTTCTATAAATTAATTTACTGGTAAACTATGATAGGAATTAAATCACGACTGCATTACAGCAATGATTATAGGCAGCCTTGTTTCCGCGCATGCGCTCTGAGGTTATAGTTTCGTCATGGCTGACACGGGCTGGCCAGGCTGTGCGAAGAGTTTGAAAGGTGTCATATTGGACATGTGTGGCGTTTTATATGACAGCGGAGAGGGCGACGGGGTTGCAATCCCGGGTTCGATTGAAGCTGTGAAAAAGTGAGTGAATACGTAGCGAGTCGGTGTAGTTATTGTTGTAGATGTTAGCTTCTTGCATGCTCAGCACACCCATGGAGCAAAGTGCATGCACACGCTTATTCACTGTGCAGCTAACTTATGCAGCAGTTCCTCGCAAGACTTGCAACGGGTCTGTGTGCATGCACGATTAAACCAGTGCTGCATATGTGAACAACGTGAGAGCTGTTTTCACGTCAGTGTCGCTGTGTTATCACAAGCTCTGTGCTCCATCCTCAACCTGACCTCCTGACCCTTTTACAGGCTCAAGGCGTCCAACCTGCAGCTGCGCTTCTGCACCAACGAAACCCAGGCCACCAGAGAGAAGTTTGTAGCCAAGCTGCAAAGACTGGGCTTCGACATCTCAGTATCTGAGGTCTTCTCTCCTGCACCTGCAGCCGTAGCTGTTCTCCAGGAGAGAGGTCTGCGGCCTCACCTGCTGGTGTATGATGGTAAGGCTGTAAGTTGTCAGCACAGTTGTCAGAATTGCAAATATATACTTTCATTAACAACAAACAAAAAGGATTCTTAGTCCTATCTTTAGCATTATTTCAAGTAAATATGGAGCTCCCATGAGTAGAACAGTATAGGTTGAATAGTTTCCACTGTAATGTTTGAGATCTATTTATTTAAAATACTCTTTATTGGATTCTGGCTTTAATAAACATGTATAATATCACCAGACTTTTCCTTTTCAACAAATGCCTTTCTCTTTGCAGGAGTTCTCCCTGAGTTTGACAGTGTTGACAAGTCCAACCCGAACTGTGTTGTGATCGGAGATGCAGCTGAAAACTTCTCC
Source organism: Serranus cabrilla (assembly GCA_903364295.1). NCBI lineage: Eukaryota > Metazoa > Chordata > Actinopteri > Perciformes > Serranidae > Serranus > Serranus cabrilla. The sequence goes on along the minus strand of CAFUXE010000867.1, from coordinate 74,204 downwards.
TACCAGAACCTGAACGAGGCCTTCAGGGTCCTTATAGGCCTGGAGAAGCCAGTGCTGTTCTCTCTGGGCCAAGGGTAAGACGACGTTAGTCTGTAGCCATTATTATGTTGCTGCTTCCAAGTAAAAAAACCCAAATGACACATTTCTGTGATGTTTCCTGTCTTCGTAGGAGGTACTATAAGGAGACGGATGGTTTGAAGCTAGATGTCGGGGTGTTCATGAAGGCTCTGGAGGTACAGCGAGTGCATCATTCTCATTGAAATATATATGAAGAATGTGACTAAAGACTAATTATTCTGATCTTTTTCTTCCCTGCAGTATGCCAGTGATCTCAAGGCTGAAGTTGTTGGAAAGCCGTCCCCAACGTTCTTCCAGAGCGTCCTCAGTGATATGGGACTCCAACCACATGAGGTACGTCACAACAGAAGCTTCTATAACAATGCAGACTCTTTCTTGGTGCATTGTTTTTATGTTATCTGTCTATTATCTATCTGTTTGTTTTAGGGCTTTATTTTATTCTTAATGCTCTGTTCTTTTTATCTTTGCTCCCTCACTGCACCCTGAGTACGTCATTTTTTCCCCTTCATGTCCCAACGTGTAATGACAGATAACTTCCTTGGGTGCTTGAGAGGATTTATCTCATCTTGGACTCGCGGACTTTGTAATCTAGAGGCAGAAAATCATCTAGGTGGCCAGTTTATCACAAACTGTAGTGGCAAACCTACAGCAGTAGGCGATCTACATGAATGCATTTAGTTTGCATTGCAGCCCAAAAATTCTCTATATGAGCCGCCATATTGGTAATCTTTGAATCTTTGATGTTTATGTTTCTGAAAACAATCACCACGTAAAAATCTCAACCATCGTCAGTATCACATAGTATTCATAGTGCTCGTAGTTGAAACACAATTTAAATTAGAGCCCGAGTGATGTGGGATTTATGAGACTGAAACTGATTTTAGAGGGGAAAGTTAATCAATAACCAATACTGTGGCCAATAATATTTATTTGAGCTGGAATGAAAATAGACCTTTTTTATGAAGATGTGCACCAATTTTTCACCTCACAAATGTACCAAGAGGGCTGTTTCCTCGAACATAAAACTTTATTAAATAATATTTTTCACTATTATACATTATACAAACAATGTATTATAGAAAGTAAAAATAAACAATAAAGAAACATCATCACTGTTCAGTTTCAGTTAATTGCTGACTTAAAAAAAAGAGAATAATAAGATAACACCACGTCTAAATCACGCCAGTAAAAGTTTTTAACAGCACATATCGGACAGCGTATACACCAATAACACTGTTTTAATATCTGTCAAACAAAATATCTGTGGGGCTCTAATTTAAATAGTGCTAAAGAGACTTATTACCTTAACACGCCTCCTTATTATAATCTTGATAAATGTAACTATCAGCAGCTGGAACAGGAAAACGTATCACAGAGCAGAACCAACACGCTGCCTGCTCAGTTGTAAAAACTGTTCTTTTTTCCTCAGCAGGTGATTGAACGCGTGTTTAATGTCTCTCCCTGGTATCTGCTCATCTGAGTGTATCCCAAGTTGAAAGAATGTGCTCTATCTACCTCCACTGTCTCTAAGCTTCTATCTATTTTGGGATCTGGCAGTTGGCATTCTCTCAGAAAGCTGGGTTCATCTCAGCCTAAGCCTCGCTCTTTTCTCTGGCTTTCTCATCTTTCGCTGAGACTCGGAGATATCCACAGCTGCATCTGCTGCCTTTTACAAAGCTTTACACACCGGCTCTCAGGCTGAGTCGGTGGTGCAAAGGGGAAATTCCTTCTTTGTTTAGTCATTTATGTTATAACCAAAATAAAAACCATTCCTTTCACATGCAGTTACCTATTAAACACCTCTCGAGAATACCTTGCATAAACAGAAGTTCAATTCCTAGATTCAACCTTGATAACTTTTATTTCAGAAAACACATTTTCAAACTAATAGGCAATGGTGCAAACTGTGCAACAACAAGCACCCGGGTAGCTACAAGAAACATGAGGTGAAAGTAGGGCCGGCTGAAACGGATCCACCGAGCGCTGATGATGGTCAGGCAGCAAGCAGGAGGTGAAGGAGGAGATGAACTTCTGGTCCTCTTTGCAAATAGTGGGTGAAAAATCACTCCCAAAGACGAGGATCTTGAAGTACAAAAAAGGGTTTCTTTATTCAAACAGTGCACAAAATCTCACACCGGAGCTCCCAGAACAGAGAAATGCAACAGTGTTTAATCATGGCAGATGAGACGCCCAGTTTGAGGTCATCAGCAGATAAGTTATCTCCAGTTACTCCTACAACAAGAGAAAGACTCTTATTAAAATCTCTGGCCTTGACTAGTGTACAGATAGGTATGTGTCAGCAAATATACCTCTACTTCAGACTTCAAAAACACTTTTAACAAGCAAAGGGTGTCACTGTTTCCAGCGTGTTGGACAGGATGTTACTGAAAAGAGAATGACATAAGTCAGTTTTTTTCCATCACAAATGATCCACCCCTTTAATAAACAAGAATGTGTTTTCTGTGTATTCCATAACTGATAATAACACACTTTAAGTGATGTTGGCACTAGGGGTGTAACGATATATTCATATAGGTCAATATTTCGATTCATTGGTGAACCATCCAGCTGCATCGTCTTTAATAGATGCTTTTATTTTGGCGATCTCTCTGTTTTGTTTTGAGAAGTAAACCTTGGACACAGATTGAACCGATCCTGGGAATGGTTTATGCTCATAATTGATAGATCATCACAGGCTCGTTAAGCTAACCCGTAAAAACATGTGCACTTTATAGTCAACAGTTTTTATTCTTTGTATTAAAAAGGATGGATTGTTTTTCATTTAAATATCTGAAAGAGCTCATAAAGGAAAGGTAAAATCATGCTTTAGTAGTTTTTTGTGTGTTGATATAAATGTAACAGGTTGTGTTATTGTCTCATGTTGATCTCTGGCCCGTGAATTAAACTGAATTGAAGTCGTACTGTGGCAGATTTTGTAATATCAGTAAATATCGTAATGTTGTCCAATGAATCGGATGATTATTGTAACCACATTTTTTGTTCTTTTTCTTTATTTCTCATGCTAATTACCACAGTAGTTGTGTATCTTTCCTACCCAACTCTACCACTGTATTTCCATTCACCTTTCCTTTGGTGTAACACAGTCTGCTTAATAACATCCTAACCTTCTTATGATGGTTCTCCCTCCCCTCCCTCAGGCCCTGATGATCGGTGACGATCTGGTGAATGATGTGGGTGGGGCCCAAAACTGTGGAATGAAAGGCGTACAAGTCAGGACGGGCAAATACAGGTCAGTGATGTCCCGAACACACAAACACTCTCAGAGTAAATTCTTCTTTCCATGAACACAATCTAGCAAAGCTGAACTCTTGACTCTTTATTGACCAGCACTGGGCAGCAGCAGGTGTCTCTGTGGCTTCATCTGTGAGATAAAAATGAAAAGATTGAACAGATAATATAGTATCATATAAATCACACTGCAGAGCTTTTAGAAAGAAGAAAACATTTTAAAATTTTCCATATTTTCTATTCTGAAGCCAGTGTATCCTATCAGAATAAAAATCTACTCCACTATCCACCAGCAGAGGGCGCCCTCACACCAGGATTGTGAACCCCAGTTTTCCTCCATAACAGACAGGCTTCCTGCTTGAGTCAACCAGCTCATTCTTCAGCCTCCCAGATTTGTTTATTTGATTAAGAATCCGCCGAAAATAGCTTTATTCTCTCCACATGTTGAATGCTGCTCGCCCACAAGGTCATCGTCACCGGAGGATTTATGATCCCAAATCTGGAGATTACTGGGGCGCCTCTCATATGGTGTAATTACAGGAACATATGGTTGATTATTTTAGAAGATATATGTGGTGCTCAGAGAGATGTGACTGGGAGTAAGAGTTATGGAAGTGCACATTATAGCACATATGCTGTGTATTACAGTGTTTGTTCAAAGGCAACTGTAGCTGGTGTTTTTAATGTTTTTTCTGTATGTTAGCTCAAGGTTTTATGTGTGTGCTTAGGGAATATTTATGGAAATGGAAGGGGAATCCTCAACATTGCACAGTGCTACACTTGCAGTGCTTGGCCTGAATTTTACACTTTCAAACACGGCACCAAATACTGTGAAACAGTATATAAATCCTTAACTTAAGTAAAACTATCTATACAACTATGTAAAAACACAAGAGTTGGAACTTACATCATGCAACAGAACAGCACTTTTTTACTTAACATTCATATTGTTGATTCGTTGATATTGTTGCCATTTTTTTTTTAGCTATAAACCACAGATTATCATGGGCAGATATGAGACAGTGTGCCTCTGGGTAAAGATATGCAAAAGGCACCACCATGTTTCCTGCAAGCTTGTTACAATAACGTAGTCGACGTAGTCTTAAACATAAATTAAAAAAATATTCAATCATTTGCTACCTATATTCAATTAAAAAACTGTACAAATATGGTATATTTAATGTGCAAACGGATAAACTCTCTGAATTTGATGCATTTGTTTAGCTTTTTTTGCCCATTTTATTTTGTTTTTCTTTGGGGTCCATTCTTCGGGCCTCTTTGAGTGACGTTTTGCAGGCTTGTGCCCGTTAGGCCCGTTCAGTAAACCCACCAGCCCCGATTAGTCTGAAGAGCGCCACGCTTGCTTGACGAACCTGCTCCACCGCTGTGTACTGGCATGCATGTCCCGGGGTCATGTGACCCAGAGAACGTTGAGTAATCTGCTTGAGCATCAGTCAGCACTAATCCTGCACTAAGAGCACAGTCACTCTCTGTAAAACCTGTCCTCTGTCTGTGCAGAGTTATTTTTGCGTGTATGACGGCAATATGTGGGTGTGTGTTTCCACTTTCCTGTGCTTTTGTGTTATTGACATGTACATGCATGAGTGTGTAACCTGCATATCTGTGTCGGTATGCAAGTTCAGAAGCAAATAGCATGCAGTGTCACAGTCAAGAGTAAACTTTCTCTGGGTGGAAACATGCAGTTTGTGCGACTTTGCAATCTTCTTTGCAGCTCAGTTCAGCTCCAGTGTCTGATACACTCAACTAAACACAGAATAAAGCAGATTATGTTATATCGCTGCTCATCCAGTGTGGGATTTTTTTCTCTTTTTTTGGAGGCGAGAGCAACTGGTTGAAATAAGCGGTCTGTTTCCCGCTGAGGAACATATGTGGAATCAGTTTTGAGTTTCATGACGTGTTGTGTTTCAGCTGTGGCGCAGGAGATTTATGGACTGATTGGTGACTGCACTTTATGTGGTGAAACACGTGCATACGCTGGCATACAGAGAGTTATTAGATAAAATGTGTTTTCAGAGGGGCACAGTAAAATGACACTGGAGTGCAGGTTTGTCGTTAGTTAATGCAAAAGTATTAACAGCAGACAGTGGATTTTTGCCTCAGAAGGAAAGGACAGTAACAGGAAATAAAATGTGTGCATCAGATGAAAATTTATGGCTCTAAAGCGAGCCGTGATTTACTTTATTTAACATAGACACCTCCTAATATCTCAGATCCTTCTCCAGACTTATTAGACGACACTGTATACATTCCCTGAAGAACTAGAAGAGAAACAGCGACAGCAACAGTGTTTCCGTATGGCCGTGAGCGACGAGGAGACGTGAGATTTAACGTTATTTAGCCAAACGGGCCCAGTGAACCCGGGCTTGCTGGGAGCAGCTATAAACCCTCAGTCAGATCTGTGAAAACACAGCTGTTTCCAAGTCAACCAGATGCTGCGCAGGCCTCCAGTTCCCATCAGGCTCAGGAAAAAAACGACTGCTTCAAATACCCCAGGCCTGGTGACAAGACAGGAAGGGGAAAAGATACAAATCACAGACAAATCTAATCATATCAGCTTATTTTGAAAAGCTTTTGACTTGACATACTGTTACTCAGCAAGAGCTGCATAAATAGTTTGAGCCCATTTGATATCTGTCAGATGCTGTAAGCTTTGTTGCACTCTTACTGCCTTTACAGTAAGCTCTTTTTAAAACAGATGATTTCTGGTATCTCCATCCAATCTGTCTAAAAATACCAATATTTTTTAGACATTATCAAGTTAAAGTAAATGCATGCTAGCTTAAGGTTCCACATGTTGTTGCTCACTGTACTTGTTCATACGATGCACAGTGCATGATGCATGTGCACGTTATCTCCCTGTGATGGCTCCTGCAGATTAAATTCAACAGCGAAGGCCAAGTGAAGTGCCCACCGCTGCTGTCTGTTGGGACTATAAGCATAATATAGGGGCAGTAATTGTAATAGGGGAGTGTTCTGCTTCAACTTTCCCTTGTTCTTAAATAATGAGCCAAAGTTGGAGCACTTCCCTCGGGGGAGCCAGAGAACTCTTTGCTCTTTAATGTAGAACAGGTTTGCAAAGAGGGGCCTACACCGAAAAGTGGTTGGAAATTGGGAGAATGGAGATCTGACTGCTGATGTTGATCAGCATGGGAACAATCTGCCAACACTGAGCTCAGCCTTTCAGCTCTTTAGTTATGTGTTCAATGCTAGTCCCAATGCTATAGTTGTAGATCAAATCTGAGTACTTAGAGTTATGTGAGTTTCAAGATCTCCACCAAATGCTTGCAGGTTTGTCTTGTTTGCTTCATCTTTGAACAGACATTTGCATCATTTTTCCTTTATGTTTTAACAGGAAATTAAGCTCTAATGCATATAAGTCTGGATAATTTTGTTAACATTTTGAAGCAAAGTCTATGTCATAGACTGTATAAAAAGAAGTGGACATACTAATTTAACATCACCAGTTGGTTTGCGGACTCCTGTGAAGCCTCCAGTTTGGCCGTCTTGTTTTTTTTTTCTTTTCTCTGAGCCAGAAATGACCATATTTGGACAACAGGGTGCAACCAGTTACCAGGTAACCTCTAGTACTAACTAGCAAGCTTGGCTAGCAAGGTGTATCTGTAATACAGAAACAACAGTGAGTGTTTTTCAGTAGCCAAGCTCTTAAACATACTCTGGTTTATCATCTAATTCACAAAATGCACACCATGCTGTCTTGAGGAAGACTTAAAACTAGCAATTGAGAGCATAAAAAAGTAAGTGGTGGGGTCATTTTCTTATTGACTTTTAGTCTGACTTCTTTTTGCAGCCAGTGGAGTCGCCCCCTGCTGGCCGTTAGAAAGAATGCAGCGTTAAGGCATTCTTGTCTTTTCAGATAATTACCTCTTGGCCTCATTAGGTTGACTTGTTGAAATTGTTAGCAAAAGCTGCCTTACACAGCTAACAACAACTGTACTTCTGCTTCTTAATGATTATACTGTGACGACACTGGAAGAGAACTCACAGTCAGCTGTCTTTTCTCTGTCCTGTGGCCGACACTTTTGAATAGTCATCTCCTGCGGTCTGTGACCTCCACCGGTTCTGTGTTCTTGTTTCTGTTCTTTTATCTTCAAGGAGCCGCAGCGGCACAGAACCGGCTTTGAAGCTTCATAAAAGCAGGTTCATGTGCCGGCCCCTCACCAGTTTAATTGCCACCGTTAGCCAACACAATTCATTTTTTAACCTTTCGGTTTTGGCATACTGTCTGTTTAAGTTGGATTTCAGGCTTGTGATATAAACTCTCAGCATTGGCATTTTTAAATCTGCTGAGGAAAAAACAGTGTAGTGATGTGTCAGATACCAACGCAGTATTGATAGGGATTTTGAACGAGGGCCAGTGAGTGAGAGGAAGCCCTTACCGGATTCCCGTTGGAATCTGGCAGCGAGTGCACAGCAAACATTTTCACACAGCAGCAACCATCTTCAGAATGGTTTACATTGTAAACCTCTCCCTGTGGCCAACGCTTGACTGCTAATGTGAGTGTTGGGAAACTGTTTTCCAAGCAGGCCGGGCCAGATAAAACGCCTCCAGAGAGAACTAGTCCCCCTTGGTACAAACTATGAACCGCTTTACCCAAACCGCACCCTGGTTCGTGGCCTTTCTGTCTGCAGCCGTCACTGAGGGACACAACAGGAAGCGAGCATTGTGGGGGGGTGAGTCGTCGTGTGATTACCAGTCAGATTAGTTTTCCTTTTGCTTTTTTTTTGTTCTGTGCTGTGAGTGAGCTGCATTTATATTTGCTGACGACAGCATGTCTTTTAAAGAAACATGAATGCAGCATGAAACTAACCGTAGCATGTTGACATGTTATTCCAACCTGGGAATGCATCACTGCAAATCAAACACTTGCTCCTCTGTAATTAGCTGAATTGGTTGCTTTAATATTAATATTGGCTTTTCTTTTAATTACACTGCCAGAAATGGTGTTGCCACCATTTCACCACTAGTAAGTTGACATTTAATTTCTCTAACTAGGCCACATTGAAGCTGTCAGAAAAAGTTTTACTTTATTTTTTTTCATACACAAATTGACAATGTTAAAGCACCAGTGAGTGACAGTGTAATGTTAAAGCAGTGCTGTTTTTTTTATAAAACCTGCATGATATCGGCCTATCAAAGCTCAGTCGGTATCAGTGTATATGCTGTCCAATATGTGCTGTTATGAATTTTTTACAAATGGTGTACGCCATTATTTTTGATTTCTTTAATGGTCAACAATTGACTGAACCTAAACAGTAATTAAGTATATAAGTATATCTATATCAAATCTTCCCAGAGAGCCTTTAGAGAAGAAGCTGAAGCTAAGTTCTGTTTTTTTTTTCTATAACTGCTGTGAACTGTGCAACATACAGTATTGACGACACTGGTTAGCACACACCTTATCAGTGAAGCTGTTGTACTCATGCAAAAACACACACGTCTGCACACACGCAGTATTGTGCGCCGAGCAACATCGGTTAGAACGCACAGTTCTCACCAGATGGTCCGTATGCAAATATCCATAGCTATCACCGTAACTGCTGCTCCTGTAATCATAGTCATCAGAACCAGCAGCTCTGAGGCGGATGTGGAATGATTGTCATAAGGATGTGGCATGTTGCCATAATGTAAACCTCCAACATGACCTGTAGTCTGCTTTATAGACCCAGCATTAGTATTGGATGGTAAAGTTCATATCCGTGCAAGAGGAGCCACTTACGATAGACTTCCTGGCACCTTTACACTTTTAACTTGTCCCCATCATCCAGAGGAATCCATCCCCAGTGTGCCCTCCTCCCCTGTCCCAGCAGCCCACACTAAGCTGACTGAGTGAGCGGCACATCACTTGTGATTAGTGGGGATATCCCGAGCAGATTTCCACTGGTCCCCGTAATGAAGTCATGCAAATAAAGCCATTATCAGTGCAGCGAGTAGAAGGGAGGGCTGCTCATTAGGAGAGCAAATGGCCCATCAGCCTGAGCAAACAGATTATAGGAGTGAGTTACTGCTCTCAGTGTGGAAAGATCTGTGTTATCAGATTAATATAATATAGTGGTCAGGGTTTATGTAATACATCTCTAATTGATGCACAATATTGGGTTTAATTGTGTTCTCAAGTTGGTACTTAAATCATGTGCCTGCTTTTGAATGTCATTTTAGGAAGATGTTTGGGACATGGTGGACAACTGGACACAATATATCAATATATAACTTTTTTAGTGTAGTTCCAACATTAAACTGCTCACGGTAAGATTTGTGGATTATTTTGAGAAACCGGGTCGTGACCTCTGGAAAGAAAAAAAACTTTTAAATGTTTTGCACCATCAGGTGATTGTGAAATATCTGGTAAATATTGCAGATACACCAAAAAATCATTTTGAAATGGATTTATTCTCGGTTCAAAGTCTGTTTCTCTTCTAGCCCAGTTTCTGTTTTTTCAGTTGAAGTGTCCGCTTTCTTATCTTATTTACCTTAACACCTTTTGAAACATGTAATACATGTGTTTTTATTGTTCTGTGTACACAGGGCGCTTATGCAAAAGAGTTAACAACTCTCCACCCTGAATAAATATACAGATTGGGTGATTGATGGGTGAAAGGGTTCACGGAAAAGTGTGAACATTTCACTGCGTGTGGACAGAAAGGCGACGCTCTCCCCCTCTGACATAAACAGCCTATCACATCTCCGCTCTTGTGAATCAAACAGACACTAGCCTGAACACAGCGCAGCAGTGTTAGGTTTATGGACGGGCTTTGTCCTTTGCAGATCTGTGACACTGAACCTTGGCAGGGTGACTGAGCATGGCTGCGGTTGCAGCTTAATCTCCTTTATAAACTGAGCGCTGCCCCTGGGATGGCTCTCAGGTACATACTGTATTTCAGCCGAGCTTATCTTTCAGTCATCCACTGGTGTCCTATAGCCTCAATGGCTATGATAATGTACATGGTTTCAAGTGTGTGCCTGTCAGTCAGGGAGTGACCGTCTGTAGTGACTTACCATATTTCAAGGCCGTGTTTGCGTATCACTCAGATGGTTATGACATCTCTTTCCACCCGTGATAAAGCCTTTAATTCTCCGTTTGGAGCACACTTTAGTAGAACTGGATTTAATGTGCCATCTTGTCTGAGCAGGTTATGCTTGAGTTGCACTTTCTTTATACTTTTGTGCTGCTTGACCTTTGTGAACAATTTGTCTCTCCAGACGAGCGTGCAGGCAGGCACTTTATAGTGTTAGCACAACAGCACAGCCCCACACCCTGTCCTGTTAACCGCTGTTAGCACATTAGTTTTGTCTGTGTGGGAAGGAAGTGAAGTTATCTCATTTCACTCTTCTCCGCTGAGGGTGTGGGTTGTAAGCCGAAAAGCTTGTCAACTCAACAGCTACAGCATTTCCGAATGTGTCACCGAGGTCAGTTTGCCTCTGCTCCACCACAGGGACCCTTTACTCTAATCCACTGAATCATATTATGTGCAGAATATGGCCTTTGAACTGAGGCAGAATCCGCAGGGGCCCTCTTTTGTGTCCAGGTCCCCCCGGATCATCAGAGGAACTGAAAATAGAGCATTGTGACCCGTTTGTTCTGCAGCAAAGAGGCAGATTGAGTCAACAGTGTTTGGTTTGTGGCTGTTCCCAAGGTAAAACACAGTAGGCCTAAAGCAACAGAGACAGTACGTACAATATGCATGATCATGGCTATGTATATAGTGCTGTCTGCTAATCTCTGACCAGTCCCTCCACATCTCCTTTCTCCATCAGCAGCAGGGCCTTTGTCAGGATATTTGCTTGGAAAAATAGGAAAATACGTGTTGCATAAGGTTTCTCTTTCCACTGCTGGACTTCCCTCCTTTTTAACAGATAACACATGAAAGCTGGGTTTTCTTAGCTGGATCTCTTTGCTGGCTGCATGCTCCGACCTTAATCATTCCTGTCCAGGCTGATGGGTGGGTTGTTCTTTTTAACACTTTATGCAGAACTTTAGATTTTCAGAATGATAAACTTAAGTGCATATGAATATTAATAAGAAACCATAAACATATAGGCTGGATTACATCAGTAGATAGCACCATTCCATACAGTCCCGCTGATTAACTGAAAGTCTAATCTATGTTTTCATCCCATTCCCATGGACCGGAATCGGCAGCTTTATGAGGAATGGAAACATAATCAGTTCTGGGAATGATTTCCTCTTTCAGTCCGTCGTTTGCTTGAGATCCAACACTGTTTTGTCTTTTCTCCCTTTGTCTCTCTGTTCCTAATGTTTGCATTTATATTTTTTATGCTTTTAATAGAATACTCTAGTGAAAACAAGAGTATCTAACCATCACTGCCTGTAGGTTTCCTTGCTTTAGCTCACAAAGGATGGCAGCTGTAATCGAGTTGGTTTCCAATGGTGAACAGCCGAGGCTCATTGCAAAATAATCCAAAATGTCCACAGATTGTTATCAAACCAGTATACTGCTACTGTCATGTTTAAAGCCATATTTAGCAGCTTGGTTTGTCACTTGAATGGTTAGCAGTAAAGTTTTATTCTTAGAAAACATGTCTGCTTGCAGAGAAGTGGATGAATAGTGATTGTAATGCAAAATGGAAGATTTTAGAATATTTTGGCAAAAGAATGCATATTGGATTGGTATTAAATTTGGAATATACCCATTAACTGTATAAAACAAGTGGACGTAGCCATCGTGACATCACCCGTTGGTTTGTGGACTAAGTTTTTTGTACAACTCGACATTAGACAAGACATTTTAAGTGAAATGGTCTTTGGAAAGGTGAAAGTTTACTTTGCATGACTGTGAAAGGGTCCAATTCTATAATACACATAAATGGGCCCTTGATGCTTGATTGAGGAAGACTTAAAACTAACAATCCAGACCAAACATTCATTCGAAATCTGTTTTCTGAGGTAAGAACTCTCTTGAGAAGTAAGGTAATTTTCTGATAGACTTCTATACAATCCGATCTCTTTTTGAGGCTTGTAGTGTCGCCCCCTGCTGGCTGTTAGAAACACTTCAATACACTTAAATATACCAAACATGCAGATGTCCATAGAAACCTTCGAGCCACTGTTGCTGCATAATCCCCTTGTCCACTGTCCGTGTATATGCCCAGTTTATTCACTTTACTTATCACCAAATTATATTATATATTTATATATTACAAATGAATTTAGCCAAAGTACTGCTTTGCACATAGCCATATTTAGCTATTTGATATGCCACTAGCATGGTTAGCCTCCAACATTTTACAGTATGTAGCACAACAGTTGGCTCACAGTTGATATCCCCAGGTTGATCAACACTGCTGACATTCGTACTGGAGCAAGCTGCTACACCTTTGACCTTTGTTTTGATAGCCAAAGGTTTTCAGTGGAGTTCTTCTTCAACTTTCTTAAACTGATAAGGTCGTTTTAGGCGTCATCATGACATTTACCTGGAGATAAACCTGAGCAAAGAAACAACAAAGCTCAAATGAGAGTAGAAAAGGTAAAGTGAGACTCGTCCCCAGCTAAATCTACAACATGTTGTTCTCCTTCATTCAAGCTGTGTTTTGAACCCTCTGTTTGGGTCAGATAAATGTGAGATCAGAACAAAACAGGGCACCACAGATTGAGTACAGATTTGAGATGGATGTGGCAGTAGCTGCACAAAGAGGTTAAAGAGCTTGATGAGACTCCGGTGGGTGCCTGAGCCCGGCCCGCCATCCCTCACCACCCCGGGGTGACAGCTTCCCCTGCCTGCAGGCTCCTCTAAAGCCTGCCGTGCGTTATAAGTCAATGAGATATTAATAATTAACCGGGGCTTTTTTCGCAGTGAGACCAGACTCCCACGGCGAGACAAAGGAGCCGGCCGGGCCTTGGCCACTGAGCCTCTCGACGGTACTTTTCCACCCGTGAGAGAGAGAGAAAGAGAAAGAAAGAAAAGGAGTGAGAGTGGGAGAGAATCGGAGAGCTAAAGCCCACAGATGGCAGGCTGAAACATAGCACTGCCTCTTAAATACATGAACACAGGCCCTTAGTCGTTTCAATGGGGATCCAATCCCTCTTGCAATTACCAATAGACAAGCTGCTTGGCTGGGGGGACTTGGGCCCTTGCCTGGTTTCTGCTGGAGCCATTTTTCCTCCTAATGGTTTGTGTGTGTGTGTGTGTATGTGTGGTTGCACATGTGTTTGCATTTTTCTGTACCAGAAGCAGGTGACTCAGCAGTCCCCGCACTGCGAGCAAAACACTCATACACGGAGAGACAGAGACACAAACGAAGGCTCAGCAAGTCATCAGCAGCACCGCTAATAATAACACGCTGATGAAAGAGTGTGGCGAGATGTGGGTCACATGAAGCTCCGCATATTGAGCACAGTGCTGACAGGACAGCTGTGAAATGGTGAAGGGAGTTTACTGTTGGAGGAATTTGGTCAAATAAACAAGAAATGTTCTTATCAGGTGGGACTGCTTAGAGCTCTGTGATGACTTTTTCATTGGGAAATAGTAACTTCTGTATTTTTTAGCATTGATGTAGAGGATCTTCCAATTAAAAGTCCACAGATTTAGTAATGTATATCTATAATATTCCTACTAAACAGTTAAAAAAAGGTTCAAATAAATGCAGCAGATCCAGATATATAATCTTTTTTATTCCATGTGCTCTATTTTTTTGTTTTATTTTTATTGTTCATTGTTATTTTAGCAGCAAGGAAGCAGACTATGGAGGTCTAATAACCAATCTTTTCATTAATTAACAGTTTTGAAAACCATATTTAATAAGGATTTTCTTATCAAGCTTCCTACAATAAAATAAAATCTAATATAAATCCAATCTCACAGCAGAAACTTGTTATGTTATCAATTTTAGTTCAAACCAAACATAACTGTATATTAAGGTCGTTGTAATGAGTGTTAGTTAATAGTTAAGACCCTTATAAGTCCTTAAAGATGCCTATTGACATTATGAGGTCACCTGAAAAGGCTCCGGAGATCTATTTGACAAAAGAAATGCTAAGAATCAATGATCAAGAGTCTGGTAGTTTATTTTCATACATGAAAATGAATGGAAATCAATGGCAGCTCAAGAGGCAGAAAAAAACACTCTACAGCATTTAAAATTGTGATATTTTGTCTCCAACATTTGTAGTGAAGCAGATTAAACCTGCAGGAACACTGGAGCTATTACTGTCTTTGAGAGACAGAAAGTGAAGGTTTATGGTTTACATCCTGTTCCTTTAACCCCAGATGTGTTTATGGTTGTGAAGGACAGAAAGTTTCCAGTGGGTGGTTTTGACAATTGAGGATTCTCTCTGTGTCTCTCTCACAAACATCACCAGTGCTCACATGAGGTTTTCAGAGAGCAACCGGATGGAAAAAAAAAGTTGCTCCTCACGCTGCAAACAGGGAATCCCCTTTGTGTCCTGCTCGATTGGAAAGAACCGTTGATCTGTGTAAAGTGTGAAAAACCATACCGCAGCTGTTTGCTGATCATGACTCAACATTATACAGCGTTTGCTACAGTAAAGCGATAACGGCTGCAGCATGGCCACAAACCCAGCAGAGGATGTGAAGGCTCCAGCGTAGCATCTGTCACTTCTGTTGCCATAACATGCCCGTAACATGGTGGTTTCCCCTGTTCAGTTGGGCTGTTTTTCATAAGAGGCTGCAGCTGTATTATTTCAAGCGAGTTATCTTGTTTCTTGTCGCGGTTCTGTAAATATCAGGTAGAAGAGAAAAGTGAGAGGAAAAGCTGAAGGGAATGATGATAAAACCAGGCTGGAACATCTCGAAACTGGCTGGAGTGGAGTCGTCTTGTTTTTCTAGCTCACTCTTTATTCGCCATCAACATCTCCTGTGACCTTTTGTTTAGAAAAGAGCCAGACAGTCAAAGCTGTGATCACATTCTCACCCCCGAGGCCAAGACTCCTGCAACGCCACCGAGCAGCAGTAAACGCATGCAGTTCCACACGTTCTCCTCCCCCTCAGGGTGGGGGGGGCTTTGTCTTGTGTTAGTATCTTATGTCACCCACAAGGCTTGGCTGAACATAAAGGCTATAGTTATCTTCAGGTCGTGTTCTCCTCCGGGTTATGGTTATATAGTCCGCTTTAGTGTGAGAAAAGGCCGTGTTTTGGCTGATGATGCATCACTCGTGTGGTATGAAAAATGCACTTCTGCACAATGAACCAGCTTTGAGTGTTTTTCCGTCTCTCGCTGGCAGGCTGACTCTTTTCCTCTCGGCGTTGTCATAGCTCTCATAAAGTCCTCACTGCATAGCCAGGTGACGGCAAACATTACTAAATACTTGGGGTGTTACCGTTCGTATTTATTTAGGGCAGAGGATTTTACACAGAGGAAATAACATCATAAAACTGAAGTCGTTGGCCTCATTAAGTTGCATGCCCATTTGCATTTGTCAGTGTCATATCCCTGTTTTTATCTTCCACTTATTATCCCTGTTCCTCTTTCTCTGGTACAGTGTGTGTGTGGACTCTGAAAGGCCCTTCAGCAGTTTACAGATGAAATACTTTTTTTTATTGAAATACTGTAAAAGCAAACATTTATTGTGTTTATTGTGTGGTCAATTGAGTTATTACTATTATAATATTATTATTATACTGATTGATCCGATGCCATGGTCTCACTATGTGTGACATAGCCTGATCTCTGATCAGCTGGGAGGAATCCATGTGGTTCTGTGACCTCACAGAGGGGGGGGACCCCATTCTGGATGTCCACTGAAGTTCCCAAATAAGGTTCTTCTCCTGATAAAGGGTAAACCAATGCATCTGCAGTTTGGGGTGATTTGTCATCTTCCTTATTACAAATCACCAACTTCCTACCTAAAAATGTAAGTGCATTATTTTTATTGTCCAGCAGGGGGCGACTCCACTGGTTGCAAAAAGAAGTCTGATTGTATAGACTTGTATCAACCTGAATAACCCTACTTCTCACTTGATTTATTACCTCAGTAAACATCTTCTGAATGAGTTTATGACCTCAATCGCTGGTTTCGACTGACAAAATGCCAAAAATAAGGCTGTGGTCCAAACAGTGGTCCAAAAACCAATGGGTGATATCATTGTAGCTATGTCCACTTCTTATGTAAAGTCTCTGCTTCTTTCTTTAAAGTGTTGAAAGAAATACTTTGGATTCCTGTTTCTTGACATTGTAGATCATTAACTGGGTGGAGAGCATATATACGAATCATATTTATGTTTTGGACTGTCCTACGCTGCTATCTGGCTGACGTAGTAGCAGTGATTGACGGTGATGCAGAGTTTAAATAGTGGATGCCATAGTAGCGGAATCAAGTGAATCACGTTTTTTTTAATGTAACTTACGTTTTTTTTACGTAACTTACGTATTTTACGTTTTTTGCGTAACTTACGCTTTTAAAATGTTTTCTTTTTTTTATGTAAGTTACAGTAGTCACGTCACCCTCATAACTACTTCACTTCCAGCATTTATGTACATTTAATTTCTTTTTAAACACCTAACCTGGAAGTTTATTGCCCTAAATCTAGGTCAGTGGTTTTGTAGCCTTAAACTGCAGCTTGATTTACAGCCGCAGTGTATGTAAAATTACATGTGTACTATTTTTAGAACACTATGTGTACCGCGAGCCACTTTCTTATGGGTGTTGACAAACGCTCTATTCTGTCGTTGAGGTTGCTACAAGGATGGTTCCTAAAATGAATGATTTTTATGTGATGAAATCCAGCTGCTGGGCATTAAGCCGTTTCCAACCAGGTTTCCCAAAAACTGCTCTGTGTGTCACTGTCTTCTGACCAAACCATCACTCTGCCTGTCCTGTACTGTTGTCCCAGGTTCAGCTACCCTCATGTATGCCTTATCTGCTTTATCTGCACTGTGTCAGGCAAAAAGCAAACTCAGCAAAGGTGAGGGGGTGAAGAGAGAAGTGTAAATCGAAATCTGGCTTGTCTGACAGTTTTGCTTCCTTCTGTGTGAACGTCTGTATCTTTATTTATGTGCGAGTGTGTTAAGCATTAACCGACAGGAAGGTTGCCGTGCCTTTTACCCCGCGGTCAGCTACCTTGACAATAAAATAAAGCTGCCCCCATATCCGAACACTAAACAAGCTTTATTTCCTTTATTTCTGTATCATACTCCATCTCCCTCTCTCACAGCTGACTCTACACACTACTACACTCGCCGTATGAGTCATTCATATCCACTTTCATTTCATGGAGGCACGGCCTGTACTTATAAAAATGTATCTCCGTGTTTTATAGAGCCAAGTATCATGTTATATGTCCACCCATAAGACATTCTGAGCTGCTATAATCCTATATTGGCTCAGGAATATATACACACGACACCCATTTCTCAAACGGTTTAATCTACTGTCATGTCATAGCTGAAGTAGGGGATCAGGGCTGTACAGTATGTACCTGTTTCCAAAGCACATGGAATAATATATCAGCTTACTTGTTGATTGATTTGAAAGGTGACTGGTACAGGAACAAAGTTTAGAGCTCCATCCATGGATGGATTATGAGACGATTGATCTGCTGGGCAAAGACTTGGAAGAGATCCCATCCAATCGTCTCTTTGTGGTGGTTTTTCATGTTTTTGTAGTCTTTTTGCATTTCTGTGCATCTATTTTGAGTCATTTTGGGGTCATTTATTGTGTTGTCTGCAGTCATTTATCATTTTTAGTGATATTTGTTTACTAATTCCTTTTTAAAAGTTGCTCAGTGGCACATGAAACCAAAAAAGTTGTAAATACTCAGATCATTAGAAATACCTGGATCTTCTATGGCTCTTCTAGCTTCATAGCAACTAGCGGTTTAGCACGTTAATCATGTCCTCATTTTGCAGCCAATAAATGTGTCCTTTTCCAATGCAAGTCTATGGGTAAATGTCTTTATGGTCCTGAAGGCATCACATAACACACGCTTTTTTTGTCTCTCATTACGGTGGCAGCTGTGTTGAACGAACCTCTTGGCTGCGTCCCATCTCCTGCCTCATAGCTGACCTCACCTCTAGGTGAAGGCTGCGCGGTATCCGTCAGGCTCAGGGACCAAACCTATCTCTTCATGTGTATTGATATTGCATTGACCTGAAGGACACGCAGCGAGCCGCACATTACCTCATCTGTAACACTAGCTGCATTGTGCTGAATTTTGCATGGTCACATTGACCTGGTTACTCCTTCATTATTCATGGCGATGGGAGGAAAGCAGCAAAATGAATACACACGCATGCATACATATCTAAGAGGGATTTAAAGGAGCATCAGGTTGGAGAGACGGTGTGCTCTACTGTTGGCTTCGATTCTTGAAACTTAAGCGCCATGTGACTAACTTGCTTGTGTGTTGGTGCCTGTATGTGCGTGCGTGAACTCAATCAGTCCTCGGGCAGAAAAGGGTGTGGGAGTAATCCAGCACAGGAGACATAACACCCGGACCATTAGCGGACCAGCTCACATAACCCAAGCGCTGTAGGCTGACAGACATGCGTAAACACATGGCACCGCTCCCCCGTATTCACCGCGGCTTCAGTATTCAACACCTCTCCTCACCCCCCCACCGGCCTCTTCTTTCTGACGCTACACTTGGGCGGCTCACAAATATTTGCCATGGTCCTCTGCGAGCTCTCAGAGGGCAGGATTAATGGCGGTGTGTGCCGCACACCCAGGGCCAGACAAAGCCTCCCCATCTGGAGCTCCAACCCGTGACTGGGGAACAGAGGCAGCACACAGAGCCTGGNCGAGGCAGCCCGGGAGGGGGGATCTATAGGCACCACTTCATAAATGAGCAGGAGTTCTGGGCAGTCCTGCAGATGAATGAAGGGGGCGTTTCTCTTTTGATGTGATGGAGAGGAAAAGGGTCCTGCATGCCGGCCTGGGCCTGGTGCCACGCCAAATGGATCACATTTCCCCTACCAGCTGATTAAACAGCCATATCTGCATCCATCACTGGGCCCTGAGCCAAACAATGGCAGCAGCCAGGGGGGAGATCGGCAAGGCTGCCACATGCCTCCTACACAATACTAGGCAGGGACATTAGAAGTCATTTCCATATCTGAGTACCAGCATTAGATTGTTATAGAATGATCTAGTACTGGAACATAAAAGTAGGGTAAAAATGAGTTTTTGATGACCTTATAAAGTAGCATGAAGTGACTCAGGCAGGAATTACGTTATCGACAAGTTAATGTATGTACTTTTTAATGAAATAATAACACAAATAATAATAACGCAAATGATTTATTCTCTCAGATGTTGTAAATGGCAGTGTATTACAAAGTTGGTGCTTACTTTTCACAATAAAAGCCCAAAACGAGTACTCATACCCATCCCAGTTTTCTATTTAGAAAAACTAGGTTGAGACCAAAGGTGGAAGAAGTATTCAGATCCTTTACTTAAGTAAAAGTACTAATACCACACTGTGAAATTACTCCACTACAAGTAAAAGTCCTGCATTTAAAACGTACTTAAGTAAAAGTACAAAAATATTAAAAGAAATCATTAGGCAGAATGTCCTCACTCAGATTGTTTTATATATTCAAGATATATTTTGGATCATTTTTATGCAACTTATGTAAGCAACATTTTACTGTTGTCCAGGTAGGGCTAATTTTTACTACTTAATATACTTTAATGTGCTTGAATTTATAAACATTTTAAGTTTTTCATGTTAAATCTTTACCTGAAAAGTAACTAAAGCTATCGGCTAATTGTAGTGAAGTAGAAGTATAAAGTTACACATGTATAAATGTACTTAGTTTCATCATGATGACAGCATTGGTCAGTGTTTTTGGATGTTTTTGACATGTGACCTTTTAGAAATTTGTTTTAGCTTTTTTGTCCGGCCCCATGATGAAAACACATTTCTGCTTTTGCTTCGGCTGTATGTTGTTGAAACAAATCGAGATTGATGGAACATACAAGTCTGTGTGCGGTCCTCTTCCCTCAGCCAGATAAGAGTTTCGAGGCTGCAGGCACAAGTTTGATGAGTTTGAGGTGTTTCTCTGTTTGATTATCATCCCGAAGGCAACACGCCAAAAAAGAAAACTTTCTTACACCCTTTAGATTAACAGCATCTTGCACCCCTGTCTTGGGAAAACACTGGCCAAATGATTATCTTTGTATTATTTTAAGATACTGGTTATTTTTGGAATCAGTTCTCATTAAATACCCCAGTTGGTGTGTTGATGTATTAAAAAAGTCTGGAACACTGTGTGACAGCTGGTGATAGAGACAAAGAACATGCTCGGCCCTGCAGGGGCTTTTGGCAGGCAGCTGCACGGACACCTTTCAGTGCGAAGATATCAACACAGCAGAAAAACTGAACTTGTAATTTTTAGTACTTTGTTGTTGATCATAAGTGAGCTCTTATGACCAACACAGAGCAGATTTATAACCGAAACCTTCCCCTCGAGCTTAAATAAGCTCTTGGTTCTTGCCTGAGTCTTCTTAGACCCTCATGTGCTGCTGTGTTTGTACACTCAGTATTAATGGAGCTGATAGCATCAAACCGCTACTCCTTCTTGTTTACTGAGGCCTGTATGGAGGCTGCTTGTTCCTGTTTCTTCCCGTGCTACATGTCCTGAAGCGTGTTCTTGTGCTCGTCCTTCCTCAGGCCCAGCGACGAGAAGCACTCAGCGGTGACGGCCGACGGCACCGTGGACAACCTGGCTCAGGCCGTGGACGTGATCCTCACTCAGAGGCACTGAGCACAAGGCATGACACTGGAAACTCTCCGTGTACTGTGACCCTGGGTGATACAGTTTTAATCTCACTCTGAGGTGTGTTAAGTAACAAGTCAAAGCGCTGCAAAACTAAAACACCATCCAAGCACTGTGTATCCTGCAACTGTCACTGAGCTGTCAACTGTGGGAAACACCCACCCATCTGATGCTCCACATAGTGTGAAACAAACTATAGAACTATAACTCAAATCTACAAGAGATAAGCTTTTCTGGAACATGTACGTTATAAGCATAGATAAGATACCTCAAGATGACACAAATGTGCCTGTAACCAGATGTTAAAAGACGGTAAAAATGGTGAAGTAATGTTCAGACTCCCTGTTCCTGTTACACACTCAAATTCTTTGAGATACAGTATATATACGGACCGGGTGTAGCCAAATACACAATTTAAATGCAGCTGTAGTGTATTTTAACATATATTAAGTCATGTAAGTAGCTGAATATATGAAGGTAAAGTGTGGGAAGTAGTCCAAGTACGATATAAATAAAGCTGTTTTACTAGATGTTGAACATTTGTCTCCCTGAATTCAGGAATTTGTCTGAGTCACAGAACTTGTTTTTTCCAAAAAACAAAAAAAGAAACGGCTCAAGGTCTCAAAGCACTGAGGAAAACGTAGCCTTGGCTCTGTTTTTAACTGGAATTTATATCGGAATGGCTTTTGTTTAACCAAAACAAATCTGCTGAAAATGGGAAGTGAGCTGGTCTCGGAGATGACAAATGCAGAACCCAGCCGAGTGTGATGAATTGCACTGGCGCTGGAGCTCATGTTTCCCCCTTCTGTAAACAAAAATGAAATGAGCTCTCCATCATCAGAGTAAAGAATCGCAAATCTACGACTGCTTATCTTTATTTGTTTGACTGAGCCGCCTCTGTTCGGGGATCGTCCCCGTCATTGTTACATAGTTAATTGCCGCTCATTAGACGTGCTGCATTCACTCCAGTGTCTACATGGAGGCTAAATAAAATGATGAGGGGAAAAAAATTGGTTATTGGGCTTTTGTGTGCCAGCTGGATCATTGAGGCCTCTGGAAGTGGGGCGTAAAACAAACGATTCTCCATCGCTGCCCCCGAGGTTTCAGTGCACCAAATAGATTCAACAAGAACAAAAGCCCATTGCCAAGTGATTCATTGAGGTCTTTCTGGTTCACTTCACCATTCGCTGACACAAGCTTGAATGTTATTGGGCAATTAAAGGTAATGAAATGCTACGAAAGTATTATGAAACTGTGCCTGAGCAGGGTGCACCACTCCTATATCTGATGGGGAAATAAATATTAATGCACACGGCAAAGTACTAGCAGCTGGTACCCAGTTTTCTAACAGCTTTCACATTGTTTGACTCAGTGTTTTGTCCATTACGCTACCGCCCATTGGCCTTGTACGGAGCTATTAAACATGCATTTGACTACTCTCGAATGAATTCACTCTTTGGCTTTGACCAAGTGATTTTTTCCACTTGTGGAAGTGCAGTCATTTCTGAGGGATGTAGGCCACAGTTTGCAACAGCACCTCTTGGCAGGTTCATCACCATTAGCTGTTACACACACACACACACACACACAGACATGCCCCGCAGCTTGTGCCTTGATAACCGCACATGTCAGCCCGAGGTCATCCGCCCTTTTTCACACAAGTTACAAATTAGCAGCCGTTTACCTCTGCAGGCAGGTAAACAGTGACAGTCCTGGTGGAGTGCAGCACATTGATTCCCTCCCTGTGACCGCAGACTGCGGAGCAAGATTACCTTTCAAATAATAGAGATGACCTCATTTCAGGAGACATGTCTGGGCATGTATGACCTCACTGCCACAGGACAGTATCGACAGGCATTACACACTGTCAGCTCCTCCACTCACTGAGGCTGTTGTTGTGGTGATCTTCCAGTTGGAAGCTATTGGCACATCAGTTTATCATCTGTGGTCTTTTTTTTCACATCTGATTTGTGTTGTTTTCTCACTGTGGTACATGACCGCAGTTAACCTCACTGCAGACTAGCATTAAGTACACTTACTCTCACTTTAACAGTGTTAGTCCTTAAGCGATTATTAACTTTGGTCAGCAACAGAAAATTAACAGAAAACGATTTAATCATTGATCGTTTAGCTGTAAAATTAATGACATTCCCAGTACATGAGCTGTAATTTATAATAATAAGCTAATAACAACATGCTAATTTGTTCCCTGAAACCTATATTTAGTTTAGTTTTCTCTTTCTAATATTAATATAAGCAACGGGGAAATGACACATTTGGGTTTGGGAACTTGAAACTTGCATTCTTCCTTATTTTAGACATTTTTGAAGACACAACAACAAATTCTTCCAGTAAAACAACTGGTTTTAAATGGAATCTGGTGGCTTTAACAAGAACATAGGAAACGGCCTCAGCGCCCAGTATGTAAACCTAAACATGGCTCTCTGACAGCAGACTGATATTGATTTCTTTTTGCGTCTGCCTCCGTCCACAGCAGTACATTGCTGAGCTCCTGTGCTGGTACTTCTACCGTAGATAATACACTGACTATGGACAAGTACCTCATAAATCCCCACTTCAATAAATCCAAACTATCCCTTTAAGGCTTGTTGATTTGCACCACTCTTCAGCGAGATGTTTATCTTGAAATATCGGCTCCTGCAGTCATAGCACAGCAGGATGATGACTAATCATGAGTGATATATGTCTGTAAGAGCATCCCCACCCTTCGCCTCCCTCCTCCCCTCTCTGCTACCTCAGGTCATTAAGCTCATGAGCTCATTTTCATCTTATGTTGACTGACACATCAGGCTCAAAGCCCCAATGAATGTGTCCATCAGGAGGAGACGGACAACCTGATGTTACAAAGATACGTGAAATGACCACGACTTCTCAACACCGAAATGTGTGAAATATACGTGGAACAGCGGCACATTCTAAAAATAGTGCACAAAACCACTGACCTAGGTTTAGGGCAAAAAACTTCCAGGTAAGGCGATATATAAAAGACAGTTTAAAAAGTAAATAAATGTACTGTAAATACCGGAATTAAACCACAGAAGCTACATAAACAACATAAGATATGTAAAAAAAACAACTTAATTCATAACTGTGAGCCATGTTAGTTACGTAAAAAGTTGTTTACTTTTGTTTTTGTTTACTTTTGCTTACACTTTAGACCCGAACTCTGTTGTCTTGGGTGAAAGTCCGCCGTCTGTTCGACCCACTTCGCAACTTTGGTGCTTTATACTCCACTTCACCGTCAATCATTACTACTTCTACTAACCCTAACCCTACTACAATACATGTGCCCAGCACCGAAAACGATCCCCATTGACTTTACATTATTTTCATACTGGTGGCACGTCATTTTCACACATTACATGCCACCAGGACAGAATTCGGCGATAAGAGGTTGTGGTTATTTCACGTAATCTTGTAAGATCAGGCTGGACAGACCTTCAGCCTCCAGTGCCGACTTTCTCCTGGGTTTCAAACAAATCCAACATATATGTGTCAGTGACTTCCATTAAGTCTGAGATAGATGATTTTCTGTCATCTTTGTCGGAATAATTCTGACTTTATAGAAACGAGGCACCTTGAGATCTCTGCTGAGCATACACACACTGCTGCAGTGTGTCTGAGCCAGCATTCATATATATACGTTTTTATGTCATGTGTTTGGGTTTGGCTCCTCTTACACGGCACGCACACTGCTCCTCTTGTACCACACCTGCATTTACCCACCTTAACAACTGCCAGCTGTGTGCTACCTTGAGCTTTCATCTCCACTCATTTAGCTCTTCCTGTTTGACAGGAAACGGCGTGTCAGCTGACCAGACAGCGTCGCACACCTGCAGCCCCAAAATGCATCCGTGGAAACATGCGCTTGTTTTGACAGCAGTCGGTTATTTGTCCCCTCCCTCCTGTGTGTGGAAGCTCTGGCCCATGTGGAGGCCTGTTGCTCTTACTCGCCAAGCCACATGGTTTCCCCACATTTCATCACTCTCCTTCCCTTGTGGGCAGCACTGCCAACAGCACTCTGTGGCGTGGGAGGGCTCTGAAACTTCAGAAGTCGTCTGGGGTTTGGAGCGGAGGCCTGAATTTCCTCTCTCTCATGGCTGTCCCAGACCCCACCCCATTCCTCCGTCAGAGTCCGTACAAGCAATCTGAGAAGTGCCCCAGCAGCGACACAAAGCGCTCTGTACTCAGCGTGGTCTCAGCCGTCACAGGCCCCTCCAGGGATGCGACCCGTGCTCCAGCTAAAGCCTCAGAGGCCCCGGCATTTCAGACACCGAGCATGACCCCGTGATGTCATACTTGAGCATGTGCGCATGTATAATCCGAGAAAAGGGTGGTCGTATGTCACCATGCAGCGTAAACGAACTGTCCTGGTCCGCAAAAGGTCTGAAGGCTTACAGCTGACCTCAATTTGAAAGCTGTCTGCCTCTGCTGGTGTTCAGTTACCTTTTGTAAAAGCCAAAGCGCTCACAATTTAGACCCTACAATCCTCTTGCTGAAGGGATAAGTATTGGACTTGAGAAGGCGTGTATAACCTTGATGCATCTCGTCTATGTGGGTGCAGACTCTTGCTGCTCAGACATAACACGGGCTGAACTTTAAAACCTGTTTTGTATCTCAAACATAATTTGTGGTTGGGTGGTGAATGAAAGCGTGTGGGTGAGATTCAACACGATAACTACCTCCAGATACAGCAGTTTATTGATTCAGTGCATATGTGCAAAAAATGTTATGTTTTGTAGAGCTCAAGGTGAACAAAGTTTGTGTTTGCAACATTCAGCCTTTTCCTACCTTATATTAGTTCAACTTCAGGCAGCACTTGTAACTGGAAATGTTTTGTGGCCGGGTGCTGCTGCTAAATAGTTTTTCACCCCAACCACATTTGGGCTGCCAAGCGGGGGTAGGAACCTCGCGCCAACATTCAGTTTCATGTCACAGCTGGTTTAATTTTGTTTTTTTGAGAAGTTGCACTACTGAAAATGAGTCATTTTGAAAGAATCAATTTGCTGCTTTTTAGGGCGATTTTTTTTCCTTCTTTTTGCAAGAATTTGAAACTACTGCTAATTCAACTTAACTGGTGACATGGAAGACAAAAACATTATACTAACCTTGTCGTTGCAGCTTAATAATCACCTCACTAATGGTTCGAACTAAACCAGCAAAACAATAACAACTACAATTCCAAAAAAGTTAGGATGAGTTGTGTTGAACGTAAATGGAAACTGAATGCATAAAATTTAAAATTTACAATATTTCCCCCCAAAAAATCCCAGTTTGAGCGTTAAATATCTTGTCTTTGCACTGGATCCCATTCAATATATATATTAAACACTAACAAAAAGTAACAAACTTAAACTAATTAGCTCAGAAAGGTAATAATGTATGATTATTATTGAGGTCACAGGTGTTGTTGGTGGTGTACTGGAGTACATTATATTGACAGGTGTTTCTAATATTCTGGCACTACCATTTATATGAATAGGCCAAAATTAAATTCAAAACTACCGCGAAACCACAACCTCTGTAATGAATATGATATAGTGAAATTAATAACTCTGTCAGTGCCCATCAAAACTGAACATCAATATTATTATAAAGGCAGAATTTATGGATGGAGATGTTGTATTAGATCACATTAGGTTTTACAAGTGGACCAAATAAAGTGGCCAGTTGTAGATTGATATTAAAGACATCAAAGCTTTCATGGAACACAGTTTTTTATTTTAAAAATTCCACAAATGTGTGCAAAGCTACCATCAAAGCAAAAGGAGCTACTTAAGAATCTAAAATATAAAACATATTCTGGTTTGTTTGACACTTTTTTTGTTTACTACATAATTCTATATGTGTTCTTTCATAGTTTAGATGTCTTCAGTATTAATCTACAACCTTGAAAATAAAAAAAATGAATAAGAAGACGTGTCCAAACTTTTGATTTGTCCTGTATATATACGAGAAGTATCGGCTGATATATCTATCATCATTTTTAACTCCTCTACCTGAAACATGTGAAAAACTCCCATGAGCCCCTTGGGACATCTGTTGCTTTAAAAACTAAATGAAGTGTGATGTGAGTCATCATTAGAGCGGATAAGACGGTTCAGAAGTGACCGCCACCCTGGTGTGTCGGAGCCGGTGGGGGTTGTGGACGAGTGGAGTGCGGGACGTGGGCAGAACGCGCCCCTCCTGTTGTATCCTATCTGCTCTCAGAACACAGCCTCTTTTCACTTCTGTCAGTCCGCTGATTAAAGGCCGGGGGCCCTGTGTGTGTCAGTCTGCCACACAGCACGTTTACAAGGGTTCTGTTTACCCATTTCCTTCTCGACTCATTACCCGAAAAAGGCCTTAACCAGTGAAAAGCAGCAGCTTTCATGTACCACTGGCAGCTCTGTCGCAGTGTAAATATGACCTCACTATGCAACTATACAGATTCTCATGCAACAGTATAATAATCCAATCCATTACCAGAGTATGCACTGGCCTTGTAGGCGACTTTAATCCCACAGTTATGCTTTGTGTGGTATTTGCGTCTGGAGTATAGCATGTCGAGCAATCTTTAAATTACTCCGACAGTTTTTAAGGAGGCGACTTTCCTCTCTTAGCGGCACCTTACACTTTCAAAGAATGACGAGCATCGTGGCGACATGCAGAAAGGGGTGTGCAGCTGCGCTGGATCAGTGAATTAAAAAGTTAACGACAGTGTAATTGTGGAGGTTTACACAGGCACCGGGGTTGGGGAGGGGAGGCAGACAAACGGAGCAGCAGCAGCAGCAGCAGCCCTGACACATGGCCCACATTCACAGCCGCCTCCCACGTCACTGTGCTCCTCAGAGAAAAAGCCCCTTTTGTTTCCCACTGCAGGGAGGGAGGGAGGTCTCTGGGGTGAACCGCCGCTCAGCTCCACCACTCCACCCGCTGCCATAAAAAAAAAAAAAAGAAACAGGGACCGGACTTCCCACCCCTGCCTGGCGTCCTCCCTACTCACTCCCGCTTCAGCACACAAACACAGGCTCATCAGTAGTAGCACTACTACGGTTGTGATTGTCTTTTCCTGCTTCTTAATTGGGTCAGTCTGCATTGTTGCATTAAAGACGTCTCCAACAATGACCTTGCTGTTAATGCATGTGCTTGGCTGGTAGCAGCGGTGGAGTTCTCTTTCAGATTCTTTACTTAATAAACTGGAAGAAACTCGAAGAGCACAGACCTCTGCCAAAGCCATGCCCCAGTCACTGTTAACTAAAGGGGAAAATTTGGTGTTCCGCCCCACGATCCGGATTCGGTCCAACATTTTAATTGGTTTTTCCTTGACCCGTGCTACACCTTTTCTACTAAGTTTCATGAAAATCAGACTTGTAGTTTTTCTGTAATCCTGCTGACCAACAGACAACCTGAACAGAAATATATATTGGCAGTGAAAGTACTTCAGTAACAATGTATGTAACACAAAGATCTACTTATTACTACTAATTAGAGTAAAAGTGGTTATGCAGAACTGCCTCATATAGTGTTATATTCAGTTTTTTTCTGTTCAGTTAGGAATGTGAAACATTCAACAAATTTGCATCTTCCCTTCAGCGCTGCCAACTCTTTTCCATAAAAATTGCCCGTGCTTGCACCAAAATTCACTAGAAATCACCAATGGCATTTTAAATTGGTGCATATTGGTGACTTCATTGCCCATAATTTGCAGACATAAAGCTTAGTGGTTGCCACCTAAAGCCATGGTTGATAAATAACCAGATAATCACACCAGAGACATCTTATATTTAAATAAAAGATCGTTTTAGAAAAATATAAATATAAATTGAGAAGATTAAGCAAACTACACTCACCAGCCACTTAATTAGCTACGAGGTGTACCTAATAAAGTGGCCAGTGTTGGACATGTTGTGAGTTCAGAGACGGTCTTCTGCGTACCTTGGTTGTAACGATGGTTATTTGAGTTTCTGCTGCCTTTCTATTATCTCCAACCAGTCTGACCTCTGACCTCTGGCATCAACAAGGCATTTGGACCCAGAGAACTTTTTTCTCTTCTCACTGAGGGTTGGGTTTAAAAAACAGGATCTTCGATTTGAATTGATAGTAAATGTCATTCTACGATATCGATCCATAAATACTGAGATCGATCTTTAATATATGTATATTCCTGCGTCTGTGTGAAGCTTTTTTTTATTGCCAACTTTTCTTCCTTTAGATGCATGATCTTTAACCGTGTTAGTTTTGCACCTTTCTTCCTCATTCTGATGCTCGCTTTGAACCTCAGCAGCTCATCTTCACCATGTCTTCATGCTTAAATGCATTGAGTTGCTGCCGTGTTGATTGGCTTATTAGATATTTGCGTTAAGGAGCAGTTGCACAGGTGTACCTAATAAATTGACCTGTGAGTGTTTTTCCGTTTGACATTTTTGAGGTGAGACGAAAATATATTTTTTTAACATTGCTCTTCTTATGTCTTGTGTTTTTTAGTGTTGTACTCGTGCCTGCCCCACACCTACC
Source organism: Serranus cabrilla (assembly GCA_903364295.1). NCBI lineage: Eukaryota > Metazoa > Chordata > Actinopteri > Perciformes > Serranidae > Serranus > Serranus cabrilla. The sequence goes on along the minus strand of CAFUXE010000867.1, from coordinate 44,626 downwards.
TGTAATATATTTAAATATATATCTTGCTGTATCCCTGATGGTCTGAAGAATTCACTACATTTGTCACTAGTTTCAAAGTTGATAAGAGGGTCTGAAAGTTGTTTAATCTCGCAAGGAAGTAACCAAACTGGCAGCCGTGCTTTCTGTAGTCTTTGTGTTCCCCATCCAACATCCCTTCACTTTCAGTCTGAACACACAAGCAACTATGTGAATAAAGACGCTGAAATAACAGGATTACAAATGACACATTTAAAACTGTGTTTATTTGTATAGAAATATGCTCATGTTTTACATAACTTTGTAGTTACAAATTGTAAAAAGAAAGAATATTAACGCTATTAGCATCACAAAGTTTCTCTCACACAAACGGGAGCATAGATCTCAGAGAGAAGCCTGATGTTACTGTGTGAAATGTTAAGCTCTTCGACGTACTTTACAGGTGTGTGCGTGCAGCTTGTTGCTCAGTAAGAGTGAAAGGGGCTTTACTAACAGTAGCTCTCGGAGTAGTCTTCATTTCTGTCCATCATGTACTCATGTACTGCTGAAGAACGTCAGAGGAACAGACACTCTTTCTAGTGCAGAGAATTTGTACAAACCTGCTGTGAATTCTCTCCAAACGTAGTACAATGAAGGTAATCAGGGTTACAGAGAAATGTTAAAGACCCCAGTCTCTGAGCCAACATTAATATATCATTTTTATATTTATCAGTTCTTTTATCTCCACCTGCATCCGTCCTCCTCGACTTCCTTATTCTCCTGAGACACAGTTGAGATAACACACAGCGTGGGAGTAGCTTCTGACTACACAAAGCCCCCAAAACATGGGTGTTCAGCCCACAAAGCTCCTGCTCCATCTCTCCTTTAGAAAACAAAACAAAAACACAAGTGCTGGAACGCTCCCTGCATAGCTTTCCACTTGCTTTGTCCTTAAGACTATCAGTACTGTTTACTGTACCACCTGGTGATAAACTTTCAGTCCCCTAAAGTGACGTCCCCAGAGAGGAAGACGGTCCAGCTCAGTTCCTCTCAATTTGCTCGATGTCGAGCTCGCCTCCGAGCTGATACACGTCCTTCCTCATGCTACACAGCCCCGCCCACAGAGGCTCGCTGTCCTTCCCATTGGTTGTCCCTGGCATCCAGTCCAGCTCCTCGATGGTGGGGTCTGACGGCACGTTCCCGGTGATCTCGCCCCCTTGGGTCCGAGGCTGAATGTCCTCCGGGCCGCGTTCGTTTACGGCTGAGTCGTCCGTGTCGCACTGAGCCGTGCTCCTGAGAGTGGGGAGGGTCTGGCTCGACTCGCAGCCGTCTTCTCCGGTGATTCCAGGGCAGCTGAGGCTGTGGAAATTCCGAAGTTTCTGTAGAAGTACAGAAAGATGGAGTTTTTAGACACAGAAAATGTATATTCGCGAACCTTCTTCTCCTACTGCAGTTGACTTAACACAATTCTACAAGAACCTTTGCCTCTCAAGGAACAGACATGTACTTAAATGTATCAAATCTTTCCATGGTGATGGCATAAATCAGTATTCTGCATGTTGGACTGTGACCCGTCTCCTTACTAGGGCACAAACAAACCTAAAAATGCAGACAGCCGTGCTATGAAAACAATCCCTCCACTGTACTGATACAGTATGTGGGCGAGTCAGTGAGGTCAGAGCTGGACACTGGGCAACAGCCACTATAATATGAAAAAGTAACAAGATTTGAAGGGTATAAATTTAGCCCGCATTACATACTGGAGCAACTGGTGGTTGGATGAATGAGGCTGTGCGATCTGAGGTCCAACGGGAGCCCAGGCAGCAAGTGGCCAGATACCCAGAGGGCAGACTCCACTCGTGTCGGCCTTTTGACTCTGCTGGCCTTTCACTAGAACTGCACAATGAACACATACATCTGGGGGACCAAGAAACTTCCTCAGGCAAATCCACATGTGCCAGCGCTGCTGCAGGCAAGTCCTGTGACAGCTGTGCGTGCCAGAGTGGAAGGCTTTATGACAGAGGCTTATCCAATCTGTACGGCTAATGTGGAGCGGGCAGGACAGCTGCCTCATGCCTGACCACTACGGTGTTGGGCCAGAGGGACGCAGGAGAATAGGGCCTCTGTGAGACCTGCTGTCACTTGTGTGCTTATGCAACACCTAACAAGCATGGGACTGTTGGGGATGCTGGTCACAGCCAAGTGCAGGAGCTACGGCTGCAAGTGATCGATCATTCATCCAAAGTGTCATCGTCCACATCATTTTGTCTAAAAAGAGTAAAATATCCTGAAGGAATTCAATGTATTACTAAAACCCTGATTCCAAACAGCTCAAACTTTGTTTAGAACATAAATAGCTAATAAAACTATGCCATAATTAACTATTGCTGACATATACACAAAACTTAAACTGTACAGACAGCATATTTTATGTTCAACTAAAACTTGTACAAAATGAATCCTAACTTGAAGAATTTCTGTGATTTACGTTTTACACGGCATCCCAACTTTTTCTGAATCAGGGTTGTAGAAGGGCTCAACCAAGATATGCTCTATCTCCATTTTCCAATTTGACGGGGCCTTCATGTGAATTTTCCCAGTCTGGAACTCATTTTTCTGATTATTCTGACACCACGTGAATGCAGCATAAATAGCCCTATCTCACAAATTCACAAAGTGAAGAACCTGTATTCTCGATGTGATTAAGAATCGCTTCAGAATTTAAGGAGTTCTTCCTTGGCCCACGCTACAGGACAGACGTTTTTCCGTTATTCTGCTGATGGACAAACTGAAAACATGGCGGTGCAGATAATGATTTGAGAGGGTGTGAAATGTAAAGTTATGATCCACGTCTTTGACCCGACAGCGGTGAGAAAGGTCTCTGCACCGGGCAGCAGTAGATCAAACGGGGCCCTGCTGTTTTTCTTGGCTCTGGGCAGGCGGGTACATTTGTCAGCACCCGGCTGGTGTCACATTGCTGCCTTCTGCATTAGCACTTGAGTCTCAACCGTCAAGACTTCTGGCTCGAACCATGGGACCAAACTGATAAGGCCATGAGTAGTCTGGACTATATAGCAAAACAGTGTCAACATTTACTAAACCATTTATAGCTCTAATGTAGAACAGAGGACGAGTTCTGCAGCTTCAGGCAGAGACTTCTGTCCTCACTCAACTCACTGCACCACTTTATAACAAGGGTCATGAATAAGTGCGAGCGGTGTCCAGTTTGCCTGCTACTATCACCCGCCCCCTCTCTCTCGCGCGATGAAATGGAGAAGAGAGCAGACTCCTCATCCATACTGACCTTGACTCTCCGTCAATACAAGCTGATCAATAACTCATGAGGCCCAGTTGTGGCAGCGATCCACCCACTGAGCTGAATTTACAGAAATCAATATCTCTTTACCCAACACGCATCTCCCCAGTGCAACGATCTATACCCTCTGCCACAGCTGCTCTACTTCCTGACATTCATGGAGCCGCAGTGAGCCACGCAGAGGGTAGCAGTTTCTCCCTGGGTAAACTACACCGCTGTGGCGTGTGGATGAGAGGACACTTTAGAGACACACTCAGCACTGTGACCAATCTTTGAATAGTAAGGTGACTTTGAATACTGATAGGATGAAGCGTGTGAAGCCCTTGAGTTAAGTGCTCGGCAAGTTTGGTCGTCACAAGCGAACATCTTTTCCATTGCTGCTTTGGTGTTTTAGTTTGTAGTTTTTAATTAATCAAAAGAGTTTATGAAATAACAGAAAGTAGTAAAAAAGAGCTTGTTTTTTGCTTGCTTTGCCCAAACAAAAAGCTACAATTTCTAATCATAAAACCCATTTGAGAAGCTGGAACTGGCACTGTTGTAGCATTATTGCCTGATTAAGCAATGCTAGAATAGTCCGATTTTTTTCGATTGACTTATCAGCACTTCCTCTGGGTTTAGTTGCATAACTGTGCCAAGATCTGGATGTTGTCTCCTCTCTGGCTTACAGCTAAACTAGTCATTTGAGAAGTTTAAAAAGATGTCTAAAACAGATATGATGCAATAAAACAAAGCAGTCCCTCTTTAACCGAGGAACAGGGAATACAATGCACAAACAGCAGGAGAGATCCAATGCTAACAATCTCTGCACCCTGACGTTTCTCTGCGAAAATATTGTTCGTCACCTCGCCTACGGCTCTTTTCTCTTCGCTGACCTCGTCCCTGTTTGGAGCGCGTGTGGCGTCTGCTTGTCGTGTCACAGCGCCGTTGTTGTTAAGACTGCTGAACTCTGGGTGACTCTCTCGGAGGGGCCAAGTCCAGCTCTGTTTATGATCCAGTCGCTGTACGTGTGAAACTTAACTATGTGTGTCTGTGTGCTTGTGGGGCAAAGCCCATTTGTCTGTTGAAACATGGCTGACTTAAAAAGTGGATCAGCTCAAGCGAGTGGTTTCGTAAGATCACTTCTGAAGACAAACTCATCTGATCATCTGACTGACCTGCTTTGATTTAATCTTTTTTTTTAAGGGGCATTTTATGCATTTCCACAACTACAAACACACAACCGCATAATGGAATGTGACCCAGAACGGGCCTGCATGAATGAACAATTGCCTTCATTTAATGACAGTGCCTGCAGAAACACTTTGAGGTGTGCTGAGGGAGAACAGACACAATGGCGTGACCTTAGCTGGAAGTGTTTGTTTATCCCACATGGATGGAGCAAGTTGCCACAACAGCGTAGTATAACTAGCTAATGTTAGTGAGACTGATGGATCTGGCAGAGCCTCTAACTGGGAGGTCATTTCCTGAGGGTCTTGTGTCTGATATTGACAGTGATCATTTGGAGCACAGAAGAGGGCCGTGGCCAGTTCAACCAATAAATGATGAATGAATGGCACATAAAATGCCGCTGGGAATAACCTCTGATAAGTTATGACATGCTCAGGTGCAACATTAATTGTAATGTATATTAGGCAGCAAGTGATGTTTTATTTTTATTACTAACTGGCAGAGGTTGTAATATTTAATCGAGAGTATATTGTGCTGACTAAATGTGATAGAAAGCAGTTTCTTTCCCTGTGATCTTGATTTTAAATACCAACCTGAGTCATCTTGGCCAGGTCCAAAGAAGGCCTCTGTTTCTGCGTGTCAGCTGGTCTTCTACGCTTCACGCCGATTTTCTTGTCGTTGAGGACGCACGGCTGTGAGCGACTACGGGCGAGACCCCCCTGCCCACCACGGCGCTCCAGCTCTGGCGTGGAGTCCGGGGAACTGGGTGGCGAGGGTCCAGGAGGCTCAGGGAGGCAGATCTGTTCATGAGAGAGGTAGAGGGGCTGCGCCGCGGGCTCGGAGGACAGGATCATAGAGGAGGAGGAGGAGGGCGTCAGACTGGTGAAGGCGGAGGGGCAGGTGGGGTGCTCGGCGAAGCAGGGCAGCTCCAGGGTGTTGGAGCGGGCGGGCAGGCTGAAGCTGGAGCTGCGCTGCATGGCCGGGAAGCCGAGCTGGGCGTTGCCCACGGCGCTGCGCTGGACGCTGCCTCCGCTGTGGCATCTTCTCTTCTCCACTGTTGTCCACACACGAGAGCCCTGAGGGCGCCAGGTGGAGCGGCAGCCACCGAGCTCGTCGGAGCAGGACAGAGAGCGGCACTGCCGCTTGCTGGGGGGCGCGGTGGAGTGCGAGGACGCCGCCTCAGTCAGGCTGAGGTCGTGCAACAAGCTGGTGATTGTGGTGGAAGTGGAGCCAACATCCCAATCCCAGTGGGCAGAACTCTTGTGCACCTCAGGCAGGACGTCCCACAGGCTCTCCAGGCTGGTCCCAACTGGCCTCTGCTGCATGGCACAGCTGTGACCCAGCTCACGCCACCGACTTGTCTCTGCAACAAAAGACAGATTCATTTTAAGTAAACAACTTTAATAAAGATTCTCTAGAAGAGCACATGGAGAGCACAGACTGACGCCAAGGCTAAAGTCTATATTTCAATGTCAACGTTGGGGTTTGAGAGGGTTTTCGTGGGAATTCTCCCAGTCTGGGAGCAACTTTTACGATTATTCTGACCTGATATAAGTGCAGCACAAAAGCCCTATCTCACTATGTTGACAAAAGTGAAAAATAATTTGTGTATCTGAGTTTTAAGACATACAACTGGTTTTGGAATAGTCTTGATTTTCTACATTTTAAATATGACAACAGGTTTTTAAAAAAAAGGATGAATTCTATTTATGAATGAACTGAGACAGTAGATCTTTAACTAACTCTGCTATTAGCTCGTTAAATCTCTTATTTTTTTCTTCAGTAGTGACACATCCTTGCTTGAGGGCTGCATTTTATTTTAGTGTCCAAAGGATTATTTTAAAAATGCATCTCATTCAGTGTGCAGGGCTTCTAAACATGAGTTTCTGGAGAACAAATTAAAAAATATCCATAAAAAATTTGACCTAGGGTGCTCACTCATTTAGAAGAACAAAACAGAGAGTAACTCTCACCATGAACCTCTTAGAAGTAGCTGTTCTAGAAACAGTTTTTGGTGCTAAGGTTCTACGATCATGAGGTCAAGTTTGACAACCTCAGTGTGGACAACATCCCTGACACTGCGGCGGCCCGGGTCAGTGTTGGTTCCAGCGTGTGTACTTTGTATTGACTCTACTCACTGCTTTGTGTAACTGGCACTAAAAATAAATCCTGTCCTCCAGGCACCGCTTTAATGTCACGTCTGTAATCACAGTTAATTGGGTAAGGGAGCAGAGCTCAATGTTTAACTGGCTTGATGTCAAACTCGTCTCTGCTGGAGTAGGGCGTGATAAAATGTCAATAAACCATCATAAACATTCTGCCTGAAGCTTATCGTGTGTTTTTTTTCTTCTCGTTTAGATTGGCAAGAGTCGTGCATCGAACCTCCCTCTTTGCCATTATTGATCGGCTCTGCACCAGCACCATGGCTACCATGCCTGGAAAGCACCTGTTATTCACACAACAAGTGCTGAATGGGTCAGCCAACTGAACTGGTCAGTCAACTCTGAGTCAGATACTAAACGTCGAAGCCACTGCCCACTGCTGGTATGCAAAAGGTCTATTCTTCTCCACTGGAGATAAAATCCTCAAAATACCATCTACAGTACACGGGCAGGAGGAAGAACAAAGGCCAGTGTTAACAACACCTACTGGTGCTGCTGTGTTCTGTGCCAGTGTTACACACTCACTGCCAAGTTACTGCAAGGACAGAATACCATTTAATCCTACAATACAAAGACTGTAAACGCTGTTACTCATTAGGTAAACTGAGGATATGGGCCTTTGTAGTGGTGACCAAATTTTCAACTCGGGGACAACATGTCCACAGCCTTAAAGCATGCAGGAGTGCCATGAGATTCCTGTTAATGATAAGCCGCTAACACGCAGTTATTAACACACATTCATCTCGGCTGAAACACCTGTCAGACATGTTTCACATAATGCCGTGTGACCGCCGACCAGATGCGGCAGAGAGCGGCGTGCTGTAGTGCTGCCAATAATTTCTCAGAAATGTTACAGTATGACATGCCGCTCCAAACCGCTGCTGTCACTGAACACCTGACGTTTTCTGGCTTCTGCAAGCTGCTGTTAGTAGATAATTACTTGTCATGTCTAGCTTATGATCAGTGGCACAAAGGAGGAAATATCATGTAATGAACATATGTGCAATACCTCAAGAATAATATTGTTTTTGTTGGTGTAAGTTTTTAATTAGAGGGATTGTTTCCCGATGCAGATACTGATTTCAGAGGAGGAAAATTAATCACCATTCACCATAAAACTTCATTAAATTGATTTAACATTATTATACATTATACAAACAATGTATTACAGTGTCAGCCAATTCTAAAAATGATAAATGAGAAACCTAAAGAACTAATATGAATAAAATAAATAGCTAAATAAACATCATTACTGTTCAGTTTCAGTCAATTGCTGACAATTAGAAAAAATAAATCAAACTTTTAATAGCTAACAACATTTCTAAGTCACATTGCTGCAATATATATTTTGGAAAAAAAGTTAATAACGGCACATATTGGACATTTACACCAATACTGATGGGCCTATATCAGAGTTGTCAGTTTTTTCCAGTGGTATTAAAAATGGTTTTCGATGCAAATCCTTTTTTCAACTTGTTATCTAAAACAGACGTGCTCATATTGTACTAACAAGCAGGTTTCTCAACTAAATCTCCATAACATTTACTATTCCTAAATTATTTACAATGAAATTATCCCTACCACCCTTAGAGGTGTCAGTGTGTGTAATGATAAGAAAGATGGCAGACTCTTACCCATGAGTCCACAAGAGAAAAGTGCAGTCCCCTGGCTCATGGTCTGTGCCTGGAACTGCAGAAATGCAAGAGAGAATCACTGTCAGCTCTCCAGAAAGCAAAAAGTCCCAGAAATTGATTTGCATAAAGTGCACAAGAGGTTCCAGCAAAAACAAGTCAATAAATCGACAAAAGATGAGCCAAAAACTACTGGAAAGTCACATTTTGAACATGAAGAATTGTTGTAGCATTTTTCTTTTGCCAGTGAGCGATTAAGTCAAAGTGTAACTCATAAACTCGGAGAGAGTTCCACCATAAATGCCTCTGATTGACACGCAGCCTCAGAGAATGATGACTTCACTTCACGTGGCGGTGAGGGCAAACTCAGTACACATTAGTGGGGGAATTTTCTCACTCTGTGCTGGCAGAAAGAAGGTTTCTACTGCATGGAGGCTGATTAGAGAGTGAGTCAGAGTTGCTCATCCTAGCCTAGTGGAACTAAAATACTCCATTGTCATTTTGAGTGAAGTAAATGGAACACGGGGGATTTATAACCAGATGACAAATGCCCTGGTGATAACCGTTGGCAGCTATTATGATGCAATTATGAGTAATTGTAACAAAAACATCCCCCATTCCCGATCTTCAACATCCAAATAGTTCTTTTGACATCACTTCCTGACTTTAGGTAAGGCAAAACTTGTGAATTTGACACAAGGGAAACTAAAAGTCCATTTTAAGCTCTGATTAAAGTTGGAAAAATAGGAAAATAAAATTGCTGCGGAGTGCTGACTGGTCGGCAGCAATTTCCTGCCTTAGAGCCGCACCTTGTCGTCTTCCCCGTTACGTTGAGAGAAATGACACCGAAAAAAAATCTGCTTACACAAGTAGGAAATAACTCACCGGGCCCAAATCTGTACTTTTGGATGTTACATCGTCGGCGCCCTTCTTTTCCAGTGTTTTCTTGAAAATGATCACCATGACAACACACATCCTTGTCCCAAGCTGTTCCAGTGAGAGCAAGAAAAGCTGGCGGCCATCTTGACGGGCACGGTGTGAGCAGGCTGGTTTCTCATAAGCTTAAGACAGCACCCCTCGACTCCTTCAGGAATGTGCTTCGCTCCTCGACCCAATCCTGAGTGGACACACAAAGATGAGCACAGGATTAGAATTCAGTACATTTCTGACATTCTGACGACCATATAAGCGGAGAACAATCCAGCTGGATTGGGGAGGACCGATCGCCCTGGGTGGACTCTCTGAACCATGCTGTCAATAGAGAGCAAACCCAAGTCTTTTCAGTCTCAAACATGACTGAAAAGTGAGTTGCTATTCCATCTTTCTGCATTAGAGATGTGTGCTTATTACGCTTCAAGTTAAAATAATTAATCTGAGTTTGATTTAAAAGACTTTTCCCCCATAAACTGATGCAGAAATTGGTATTGGAAAGCTGAAAATTTACATCTTAATGCTCAAAGTTTCCTTCATTTGTTTCTCTACCAATAGCCATGTTTCCATTAAAGTCGAAGCAAATTTTTAATGTTGCATGAAAGAAAATGCAAATTAGGGCCGTTTCAATCAACTGGTTTAGAGCAAACAAACAATGCTGCATAAATAAATTGATGGAAAAACAACTTATGTTAAAACAAAACCTTGATTCTGACATGACGAGGAAGTGGTGCTCCTATGTACGTGGAAGTCTTTAGTTTTGTTGGTGAGAAACTGTTTAGCCTGTGGAGAGGTGGATTAAGCTGCAGTAGTGGTTTCAGAACTGTCTGTAACTTTAGCTTCTGTGAATCCAATATGTCTACAGCTGCTGTCCTCCATTAAGGAGGGAGTTACACACTTTTCAGAGCTACCTTTTGAGCCCAAAGGCATTGAGAAGTTGACATTCAAAAGATTCTTGGTAGAGTACTCCATTGACCCCTGAATCTCATCTTATAAACATTCAAAGCAGTTGTTTGGAATGTGAAGTTACTGTAATCCTTCACAAGACAAGGCTGGAATCCTTTTCAGCATATACAAAAGTGTAAGATAGAAAGTTGAAAGTCAGGGGAGGTTAGTGGTTTGACAAGCTCATTTTAATTCTCAAGTGAACTAGCAAACATTACAAGCAAACACTGGCTTTGATTCACAAGGCGTTGCCTGTGTCGCCATATGTGGTCGTCCCTAAATTGAAATTACACTGCATTTTCACTTCCACATCGTCTCAACAATGTCACCAAAATTGAAACTTTATATGTTGTTTTGTTCTTTCCTATCGATGTGGAGGATTATCAGTCATCTGAGCGAGTGAGTTTCCTCAAAGTGTTCCACACAGAGAGGAATAGAGCAAAGTCAAAGTTGTGTAATTGAATCCTCAGGGGCTGGCTGGGAATAGCTGACCTTGCGGTTATCCAAACAACCCTCTTCGCATTAGTGCTGCACCATGGTTACAGTACGCAGCTGATTAGCCACAGATGTAAATCTATAGATTCATCACACTGGAGTTTTACTACCACTAGATCGGCGTCAGGTAGGGGATTGAAACAAAGTGCATTGGACGCAAGATGGTCGTGTGATGCCTGCAAGGTCAGGGTGTCAGTTTGAATGACAGAACAACTGCAAGCAGAAAAAAAAGGAAGGAGAAAGAGACGGTGTACGTGAAACAAAAGAGCACTCTGTGCAGAAGATGAGACACCGTGGGAAACAAAAGAGGCGACATCAGAGGTTGCGGGTGGTGGGGTAGAGTGTGTGTGCATGCATGGTGTGGTGGGGGTGGGGGGCAGCATCACAAGACCCTGAGGGAGCTGACAAACTGGAGATGGTGTTTGCATTCAGCATATGATTTCCATTACTAACACTTGTCACGTCAAGAAAACAACTTAAACACAGGGATGTTTTTGCAGAGTTCTACGGGGGGGATCACCGCGGTTCAAGGACGTTTGGCAGCTTTAACTTGTGGCCTTGTGTGAATAGAAAAGAACAGATCAAAGCTTGGAGCTGGAGTAGGTCAGGCCAGCTTATACCGTGCGTGACCATTAACCACACAGATCTGTGTTTAACAGCAGAGATAACTAGGGACATGCAGGAGTAGAGGAAACAGTTGTTTACACATTACCATTAATGGCTCGGTGATGGATGCAGATGGCAACGACACAGAAGGGAAAAAACCTCACCCAGAAGAAATTGGCAAAGATGAGAAAAGCTCTTTAACATGATGTTTACCCAAACAAAAATGACTAAGTGATGTTTTCTTTCCCTAGAAAAATGGAAAGAGGTCTGACTGTTAGCCTGACATACTGGACGCTGAACATCTATTACTTCTAGTTACAGAGAACAATTTATCATCTTCCTTATGCTCAGGCATTACGTTTTCACCCCGTAAATCTGACTGGAGTGCTTTAAATGGGCGCGGTTTATAACGTAATTATAAACATTCCTCAGCTTCGTGACATAAGTTGAACACACAATTATAAAAGCCTAACCTAGCCCCACAGCCTTTGAAATGCATTCAAACTTGTGACAGTTTGTGAACAGAAAACATGTTGAGAAGCGCTGGCAAAGGCCTGTCTGCTCTTTCTTGTACAGACAAAGCTTACCGATCTGATTTCTAACGCTTCATGGATACACCCAGTGTACTCACCTCGTCCGGAGAGCCCTGCCGTGTTCAGAGATGCATATGAAGCTATAATGTGTTAAATGAGGTATAGAATTTCTCCCGGAGGGGTGCCCCTGCCCTTCTGACGTCAAAACCAGAATCACCTCCATAATGATATTGCCATTATCTGCAATCAGTTGGAGTCTCTACGCTTCTGCAGGCCGATAGCTCTTTATCTGGGCAGGGACAGCAACAACCATGACAACTGAGAAGTCTAATCTCTGAGAAGGGGAAGAGCGTTGCAGGACGTTCCCTTCAGAGGAGGCTTTTCATCACACGCAAACAGGTCTGCAGTGACAGCGGCCTTCCTAAAAGACAACAATAACGCTGCCTTGGACGGGCTGATGGGACTGCACACTTCCTTTGTGGTAACCACAAGCCTTTCAACCATCGCTACATTGGCGTGTCAGAAATGGCAAGCTATCACACGGGCTGAATGAGCGAGAGATAGGACAGGAGAGGAAACCACAGAGCCGATCGGGTCGGGTATAAAACCCAGGCCTGCTACAGTCAGCACAACTTTAAAAAGCCTCAACAGACTCTGCTCTATTTTCTAAGATCTCACAAGTAGCAGACAAGTCCAGAAAGACTACAGACTGTCAGCTTAGCCATTACAATAGGCATCTCAACTGTAGTCACCCATGAAAGCTCTGTTTCCCCAATTAGAGCAGCTTTTCCATACATTGCTCAGACTGTAATCCCACAGGTTAGGCCAACATTACATAAGGATTTGGCAGCTTTGTGTCTGACTGACAATTAGAGCTAATACTAATCCATTTTATAGCACTTGGACAGCTGGTGGAAAACAACACTATTTGAAATCATTGTTGCACCTTGTATAGACTGCTGAGCAACACATTTATAAACTACTTATAAAATTGGATCTATTTTTAGGGACAGTTTAGCCCCAAGTCAAAATACATATTTCGCCTTACCTGTAGTGATATTTAGCAGTCTGGATTGTTTTGGTGTGTGTTGCAGGAACTATTTTCTTTCTAGTTCCTGTACTATACTGTTCACAATAATGTCTGTTGATGATGTTGAGTAACTGTGTCATGACTGATATTTGTGCTAATTTGAGCACCACAAAAAAAAATCCTATAGTTTAATTATGTTTGAGAGAAGCCAGACATCTCTTCTAAATATATAAAAACCACCTAGATTTATGAATAGCACTACAGGTAAGAAAAATAATGCACGTTTTTTAATTTTTAATTATGCTTTCATTGCGTAAAACTGATTACATTAAAGCTTAAATCTTGTGTCAGATTTTCCGATATCCTCCTTTGGCATTCCTGCATGCATGGCAGTCGGATATGTGTCCTGCTCTCAACAATCCCAGGATTGTGGCCTTCTCAGTAATCCGAGCATCTGCTGAGCACCTGAGACGGCCCGACTTGAAACCTAACTGAAGGATTTGTGCTGCTCTTTATCACCATACACTCGTGAAAGGGATGCTGGGTAAAAGTTTGGCTGCACCCTTCCACAGACGGATTCCCTGGGAGAAAATATGCATGTTCCTCAAAAGCTTTAAGTTTCCCTGAGCTGTTGGTGCTGGTGGCCTACTTCTTTGAGTTGCATGGCTTGCACAGGATCCATATTTGGACTCACTTTCAAGCAGTTCCTCATGTCATAATGGGTGGGTGTGTTTACAGAGCATGTAATAAAAGGCAGACAAACATGCCCGGCTCATGGAGGCTGTATAATTGAATGACAAATTAGCAAACTGGTTCTGCTTTTTTTCTGCAGTACTGAGCA
>CAFUXE010000867.1:0-30645 GCA_903364295.1 Serranus cabrilla | reverse complement strand
GTTTTGCCACGGCTGACTGACTGAAAAGAAATTTATGAAACTCATTGTAAGGTGGAGGCTAGCCCACAGCTGTCCGCATGTTCACAGACATTAGGCTATGTCAAACAGGAGGCACACTCTACATTTAAAGCAGCGAGTGAATAGTCAGAAATGAGCATGGCTGGGAGGCCTCAATAGTAGTTATCAGGCTCAGTTGAGGGCCTGGGGTGCAGCCAAGGTCTCACAAGCATGCAGCTGCCCACTTACCATAAACACAAAGGCTCAGCATGGCTATGCATGGCAGCCAAGGAGGCCTATGTTCTAAAGCAAGCCTGCTGTTTAATCATCTCATACATAATCACTTGCACTGTATACATTTGTCCAGAACAAGAGCTTTGTTGAGCTCCGTAATTGAGGCTTTCGACAAACCTGTCCAAGTTGGAGAGAAATGTTGTCCACTTGAATGCTAAATCTAACAAAGTCTCTTAATTACAAAGAGCTGGAGACACAACACTCTCCTACTCCCACAGCAGAATAACATTGCATGTTAATAGACCTAAATAAGAGTAAGTCACATCCAGTGGATACAGCCCTGTTAACCTTCAATCAAAATTAAGAGTGAAGGGGAAAGACCACTCTTGAGTTTAAATGCAGGAATTTATCCACCCCCCACACTGCCTCTCCACAGACCATATATATGCAAGAAGGAAGAGACAATTCTTCCTTTAAATAAGTGTTTGAACAATATAATAACTGTGATGTTACAATACACAGTATCTTAGAGAGCCCTCCAAATATTTTCAGTGACATGGAGAAGGAAAAAGGAATCGTCTGCAAGCTCTGATAGGCAGCCTCTTTTCTACTTGAGCTAAAACTGTTCAACAGTTTGTCAGATGAGCTTGCCAGCCCTCCAGGTGGATGCCTCTCAGTTTCAGAAGAAAAGGCCCAGAAAACTGAGCTTGTCCAAGTAACCAGCACAAACAGTCCCTTAAAGCCCTTTTCCAAAATCCCTCATGAAAGGGAAATGAGTTTGGCAAAGAAATTGGTGTGACGGGAGCTCACAGAATGTTACACGCAGGCTACAGAGCAAACAGGATTTTGAACTCAACAGAAAGGCCACAAGCAACTGATGATAGAATATGAAATGTGCATGCTCAAAAAGTAAAATGGCACTTCTGTACTTGTCTCCTGTTCTCACTTTATAATTTATGCATGTTCAAGCCACTTATGAACTTTAGCAGGCATAATAATGGCCATGGGACACTCAGAAGTTCAGGTTTAACAAGCTGTAGTGTTTATGATTCTGCCGAGCACTTAAACTGCAGAATCAGTTAGATTGTATGTCAGCCAGCTCTGTCTTCATACCTGAGGGGAAGGATGGCTAGATAAAGACAACAACATTCCAGTGCAACAGCACAAACTACAGCAAACAAGAAAAAGAGTCCGTGGGAGACACAAAAGACATGACCACCAAATAATGTGGCCTTAAGGCATTTTGCAAAACTTTAACTGTCATATGGATTTGCAGCCAGACAACAATCTTATCATGTGTGCCATGTCTGAGTGAAACCCCAGTGTGAGATCAGAATATTTGCACTTCAAAGCCAATCCACATGAATTGCCTTTGATCCAATAAACATAGCATCTCTTTGCAAACTTCACTGATCACTGAGTCACTTTGTCAACTAATCTGATTAAGTTTGTACTTATTGCCAAATGCCAAATAAGCTAAGGATCCTTTCCGGGCTGAAAATGAATGGATGATACTGGTATTAAAAGTGGTAGTTACCAGACTGAATATGTATGAACATGTCTGAACTTCACATAAACTTATTGACACTTGTTTTATTACACTTCCCTATAACATAGTAACACATTGTGTAATAAATACATAACAAAGAACCGGTAAAAATCACTTTAAGTAGCATTATGTTCCCCAGACAAGACAAAAGAGGCATAGCCATGGCAGTACATGAGGAAAAGTTGCTAAGCTAACTAACTAAAAGTTTCGACAAAGACTATTATGTTATTATTCAGTCCTAACTACATTTGCTATTATAGAAATAACTATTCCTGCGTATCACACACTTTCAAAACACAAGGGAGTATCAGACTTTAGCTGCAGTTACTAAGTTAGCTTGTACAGAAACTTTATTATTTGACCAAAAAGTACCACTCACAAGCTCCACGGTGAACGCCTCGTATCTCCAACAACACCACGCAGCGGGTTAGTTTCGCTGGACCATGTCGAGTTTTATTTTCGCAGAAACCATAAGAACAAGGCGTTCAGGCAGGAAACAAGGCGAGCAGCTCACTTCACGTCCTGCTCCAGGCTGCTCCTGCAAACTACAACATTGCCCCAGTGCACTACTGTCCAAGATTGCACGCTAATGAGCCTGTGACAACATACACGGGCAATACCACTTTTGACACGGGAGAGGGGTGTCCGATAAGTTATTTGTACCACTAAATCTTTCAGTTTGACGGTAATTATTTGCGTTATTCTGCTTATTTTCACATCGTGTCTAATTTAAGAGAAGAATTTGGTTGTAATAAGTAAGACATAAATCTATTTAGGACTTTTTTTTAATATTATCGCCCCCGCTCCTGTAACTAGTGGTACCACCCACCCTGCAGTAATGAAAAGTAATCACAGTTTTGAGCTGTGCATATAGACAAGGTACTTTCACAATAAACAGCCGTGAAACATGGTAATCTGCCAACTGTGTGTGATTTAAAGAGGGCGAAAGAGGAAGATGAGTGATATATATACATTGCTAGTTCCTCCTCACAAAATTAGTTCCAGTATAACAAGGGTTTGACGTTAATAAATAAATTTATTACCAACAGATGTTCTCCGAATAGAAAGTAAAGTTTGGCTTCCTCATGCAATTTGCTATCATTTAACTGTCCAGGATTAGTTGTCTATTAATGTGTATATAATGTGCAACAAGTGTGCATATGGTCACTTATACATTATTCTAAAGGAATTTTATAACCATTATAATAACCATATAATAACCATTGGTGTGTCAGTTACTCATCCGGTGCTCGCATGAATCCATGGTGAACGAAGAATCCAAAAATGATACGATACACCACAGCTGTATCAAAACATCTGTTTACTAGCTCTCTGACAACTTGTACATATTCATCTTTTTACCCAGTTGTATGCGTAGCTTTGCCCAAACACACAAAATGCGTTTTTACTAAAACTGTACTGTTTAAAAAAAATATATATCTTTCTTAAAGAATTCAAGTTAAGACATGGTGAGTAATTGATAAAAAAAAAAATGAGTTGTAGTATTCCTTTAATATCACTTAGGACACCAAAGTTCGTGTAATCTTTTGATTGTTTATATATTTATTTGAATACTTTTCACCGGCCTAGACCAGTTTTTCACTTTTCTATTTATCATCTTGCAGCCCCTCCACTTAAAATACAGCTTGTTCTCTTGTATTTACTGTGTACTTGTTGATCTTTCTGTACGTTGAGACACTGTGTGCACAATGTGACAGCGGGAGGTAAAAAATGCATCAACTTGATGAAAATTGACATAATCCAATTATACTCATGGCTAGTACTGTACAAGTTATTGTAACAAGTCACCAGAAACTTCACTAGTACAAAAGAAAAGCAAATATATTTTGTTATTCTGATCCAGTCACTTCACATGCGGTCAGTTAATTTATTTTGTCGGGGCTGAAGTTAACACACTGGGCCTCAGGAGGGTGGGGAGCTGAAGTTCACCCCTGGCACACACTATTGTTAATCAAGGAGTAACATCTGTTGTGTGCCACTAATCTCCCCCAGACTGTCAGACTGTCCTCCTCGGTTTTAGACTGTCTGCCTTTTGTGTTAAAGGGCACTGAGGATTTGTCTCCTCCACTATGTGGGCTACAGTGTGGGGGTGACCAAAACCCCTTCAGCAGTCTAGAAAGCTTGAGATTTAGCAAACAAATGCAGACGTTGCATTTTCAGTTGTGTTTCCCTAAAAGACACAGATAACACTCAAGGAAACTGGTGGTTAAAATTGTAAGAAGTCTTGCAATTTAACAAGTGTTGCAGTGTGTTGTGCCTGTGAAAACCATAGGGGGCAGTATTCACCAATCATAGTGCAATTTAACTGACTCAAAGTGAAATATCTTGTATATGTTTGACAAGTAATAAGCCTTGATTTAGGTGTTTTTAGCCATTTCTCTCAGACTTCCTTAATGTAACTGTAGTTAGCATATGGTTAACAGTAAATAGGAAGTGAGCTTCCAATTCCCAGAACTGAGACCCCATGCAGAAGGCTGTGTGCCATCTGTGATTCACACTGGCCTCAGACAGATGGCTAAAGGACTCCTGTTACAGGAGCCATCCCTTCTCAACTTTAATGATCAGATAATCCTCTCCATCTCTGACAAAAATGACATGTTTGTGGTTTAAGTTTTCATTCAGACTTTTAAACAGATCCGGCTAAAACATTAAAACTTGGTAATACTGTCGTTTTAAGGCTAAATTAGAAGTTTTCTATATGCAGTATTTGTATTATGAGAATCCATAAGCTTTCTATCACAGTCAACTCCTGAAAAGTTTATTTTGGCCGCGAGGGTGACGCTTGAGTAAAAGAAAAACACTGACACCATTTGTCAAAAAGCAGAAGTACACGCGTTTACAAGTTAACTTTTTGCAGCTTGTGGAAATTATTCTCTGATGTCACTCAGCGGGGGATACTGTAACTACAGTCAGAACACAAAGACAGCATATGGCTTTCATGGAACTCCATCTAAATTTCACTGCTTCTCATCTACCCCACTAATCCTCGCCTATAATGTTTATAGCCAAGTTAATTGAACTGGCACATCTCAGTGGGTTTGGAGATCCCTTCTAAGACGCTCTGAAGCAGTGTTTTTGCCAAAACGTGCACATTGCTAAAACCTCCCCAGCATCTGAAAGAGCCAGGGGCAGCTGTTCTCCCAGTAACGGTTCACGAGTGATTGTGTGAGTGAGGTATTTAGAAAAAAAAGGCAGTTGAGCTCAGTACAGCTTTATTTTCAGTCTTTCTGATGTTTATATGATAAAATCCAGTGACTAATAATCCTAGATTATTATACCTTTGTAAATTAAAAGCTGTTGAGGTATAAAAAAATAAAGCTTTGGAGAGATGAGACGCCTTTATGCCTGTGTTAGTAATAAAGAGATCAGTATTCCTCCTTTTTGTATACAGGCACTGACAGTGGTGGAATTATAATAAAATAAACTTTTATATAAACAAAAAGTTTTTGATCTGTTTTGACCCACATTGTATCTGCACATGTTTAAAAAAAATTAAAAGAAAGAAAAGTATAAACTTTATAAATATCCATACATAATAATAAAAAAAACTATTCCACTAATCATCACATATTATAAGCATTGGATTATTGTTGTTTTTACAGATAAATTAATGGGAAAATAGCATTTTATTGTTGTAGTGCATCAAATCTTAATCTTATTTTTTTTTTTACTGTTAAGTAGTTTGATCTACAACACATAACTTACAACGCGATTACGTTCTTTGAAGTACATTTTTATGAGCTAATTAAGACACAAACTGTCACATAAATATAGAGTTAAAAAGTACAATATGATGGAAATACTGTGGAGATGAATAGTGAAGAAGCAAGTGAAGAAGTGGTGGAATGTAACTAAGTACGGTACAATTTTAAGGCATGCGTACTTTACTTGAGTATTTCTATTTTTTATACTTCTACTCCACTACATTTAAGAGGCAAATATTGTTCTTGTAAATTAAACCTCATAACAATATATTAAGTATTTAAAATGAGCCCTATCTTTACTAAATTAAAATGCTGCTTACATAAATATATCAAAAATGATTTGGTAATATATTTGGAATATATAAAAATTCTGCATAATGAGTATTTACTTTTGATACTTTAAGTACATTTTGATGCGGATACTTTTGAATTTGGGACTTTTATTTGTAGTGGAGTAATTTCACAGTGTGTTATTAGTACTGTACACTTCTTCCAGCACGGGTACTTACCCTCCTCTCTGGCCACTTGTGATAAGATGAATGAGAAGATTTTGAAAGCTCTTATTCTGAAAATTTGGCCCACCCACATACTTAGACACAGAGAGCACATTATTTTGAGGACAGTAATTGATCTTCACGGCCTGGTGTGAGTAAGAGATTTATTGAGGAACAGTTGCTGTGAAGTCAGTCAGTTGCTTTGCTTTGATACAGTGAAAACAAGGACATCCTTTAACTACTGCAGAAAGTGGATTTTTGGAGCAACATTTTAAGTAAACCATTACATTGTACCACTTTTTTACAGTGCAGTCTGACATCTTGAATCTGTTCAGCCATGTTCAAAGATGAATATTAAATATTTTTACAGTGTTTTTTAGCAGTGCAACATGTAGCAACATGTCTTCCATAAATATATTACATTTCTTATACATTATACATGTTTCTTGCCTAATAAGTGCTCTCACATGGCACATAAAAAAACAAACAGATAAAATACCTTAGGTAAAAATATTAGATTCACTAATACGGGGCAGTCTGTACAGTTTTTGTGGATCCCTCTTCTTGAGAAACACTGCCTTGGTCCTCCATGTGAGCCTGCACCGACCTCCACAGCGCTCTGATGTTCCCCTCACCAAAACCTGACGCCCCTCTTCGCTCTATCAGCTCCAGGAAGAAGGTGTCCTCTGCAAAGATGGGCTTGGTGAACACCTGGAGAAGGTATCTGGAAACAGGAAACAGCAAGGTAAGGACATGTGGCTGCTTTGTTCACAATGATGTGAGACTAAAGCTCTTTATTACTTCTCACCTTTTGCTTTCACTGGATGCTGGATCCCGGTGCAGGTCTGTGTCCAGGAGAATGCCGTGCTGCGCCAGCAACTGGGGATTGTGTCCTGCCTCCTCTATCTCCTGCCGTTTCCCCACCTGTCACAGCACACAAGATGGGCAGAAGAGGTGTTAACCATCATAGAAGACACATTTGCAGACATTACCAGCCATTTTTTAAATGTTATTATCAGCCAGAGAACCTGCTTTAAAAAAGGAGATCATACAGAAATCCCATGGAGAGTCACAGAAAATATATTGTTTTCTGTTGGACTTTGAGGAAGTGAAACTGTGAACTGCTAAAGGGATGGAGTGGGGAGTTAATGTATTACCTACAGTAAACAGCTGTTGGCAAGCTGCTAGCTTGGAGAAGCCAAGCCATCTAAGTTTAAGTCAGTTTTACTATACTTAGGCTATTTTTACTGTATTCTATCCACTTTTCAAAGCCACCAGACTCCATTGACAAAAACAGTATTTTTACCTTGCATAGCATAGGAGTTGCTGGTATACTGCAGTCTCAATCAGGTAGTTTTATTTTATTATTGTGTGATTTGTGTTTTAAAGGGTTTGTTTGGATTCACCAAAGTCACACAATAACACAGAAAAAGAAACAGGTGGAGGCAGGAGTAGAACAGTAACTCTTGTGTTCTGTGAGGCAAAATTGTGTTTTTTGTCAATGGGGTCTGGTGGTTTTGCTATGCTATGTTATGCTAGTGCTACTGCTGGCTTCTCGAAACTGTTGACAAATACAGAATAATAAATAAACAGAATAAAAAAAATCACAAATACTCCTTTAATAAAACTAACAAATCATCAAACCCAAGCTTTGGTGCACTAGCTTCTGCAAATCCAGAAGCTAGTGCAGCTCTGCAATTTCATGATTTAAAGACTGAATTGATCTGTCTTGTGTATCTGTAATTACTGCAATTACATATAATATTAGTGTGATGCATTCTCCAATAAGCATGGCCCATTCCTTGCATTTATCAAGTCAGCATTGGCCTGTTTGTTATGGCGAATAAGCTGCGGTGCAGGATGTAAGAATCAGTCAAACCTCAGTGTAGTAGGCATAAGGAGGGGAGAAAAACTGGACACCAGCATCAGCCATCGTATGTGCAGTGGAAACTATGTTCTTTGTGTACAGCCCGATGTGCTGGATGCCTGGGGCCCGGTGCTGCTCCAAGAAGGTGTCAACCTGATTCCTGCCTGAAAATAAGTGCAAACTCACAGTGATGCATGCATTGTAATATCATCAATTATGGCAATAAAGAAATGCCTTGAAAGATGTTACTGTTACCTTGTTCAGGCAGCGATTCTGCAATGACAAACTTGCAGTCCGGCTCTTTTTTGTCCACAGAGGGGAGCGTGATGCCTGCTTCGCTGCATTTCCAGTACTCCATGGCAGTAAGACGCAGCCCGATGCCCTCCTGGTTTACGACAAAACCTTCGTCCACATCTTCATTACTACTCAGAAAAACACTCTTATTCATTATCAAGTTGAACAAAATGTAGCATATAACAGCAAGTGTCTTGGATTCTCACCTATCAATGAAAAACCTCTGAAAACCAAACAGCTTCTCATACCACCTCATGACCTGGTGGGTTGTTTTCCTGGGACAGACATAAGTTATGTGATCAAAGTGTGTGATTGGACATGACAAGTCCTCCTCTGACAAGCTGCAGTCCTGTTCAATGACATCAAACCCAGGCAGGAAGCTCCCCGTGTACTTTGTCCTGTCAATTAATGTGTGGCACACATTTCCCACGATGGATTTAACCACGGAGTAGGTGACAGGACCTTTGTCATCCTGGACAGTCGTGGGCGGCACCAGGAAGCTGCAGCCCAAGTGGCTTAGGGTCCTGAATGACCTTTCCACATCCTCCACCTCGAAACACACGTTGCTTACAGTATCCACCGGGTAAAATGGGCTGATATCGTAAAGGCATCTTGTTGAATTATCCAGGTTGTGTTGGACGCTGAGCTGCCGTGAATCACGTGGACTTATGTCTGTGATGCGCAGATCTTCATTCAGTCTTGCAGCACTCTGGTTTGGTCTCTCATTCACGATGAAAACAGCCGCTCCCTTTCTGAAAGCGAGCTGCCTGGACCTGTCGGTAAGTCGGGTGGCAAATAAATTAAACTTGAATTTAGAGACGAGGTCGCAAGCAACTTTCTCCGCGTTAGAAACGTGGAGCGAAATGTGGTGTAACCGGGTCAAGAAAGCTGCCATTTTTCCATGTGACGTTTTTGACTGGGGGCGTGTCCACACTGCCCTTTTTTTAACCAGTATTTATTAAATACACATTATCAGTCATATAATAATCAACACATTTCTGTCCGCAAAAATAAAATATAATCAAAATAGAATGTACAATAAAAATGACAAAATAAAATAAAGGGATGCTAAATGATCACATCAGCAAATGTTGCTGTTACAAAGTCACATTTTGAACTGAAAAAATAAATGTAAATATATTTGCAACTGGTTTAATGCATATTTTGTGTGGGTATTAGAATATCCAACACATAAGTGATAAGTGATGTAACCTAAAGGTCAATTAAAGGTAATTCATAAAATAATTTCAGCATGCATTGTGTTTTCCTAAGCTTGTTTCTATTTCTTGCTTTATAAATAATAATATATAATCTCTATTTGTTCTAGTTTGGTCTGAATATTCTATTGATAATAATTATGTCGATATCATTCTACAAGACTAGATATTGTCATGACATAGGTGTTGTCTGTGTAACAATAAAGCAATATACGTCTCTTTTATTATTTGCTTTTACCCACCGAGTCATCACATCAACATAACCGATTATTGTATATAAAAAACGTCATTGTGTAAATATTTTGAGGAAGCAACCGATAGTTGAATTTAGGTATTTGGTCCAAAAGTATTGTGATTTTTCTATATTATCGAGCCGTAGTTGTTGTGTTTAGACAATACAATGACAAGAGGGGCTTGCAGATTTATGGTATCCTTTCTGCAAAGAAAACTGTTATTAGACTAGCTTACATAAATTTGATGCCATAAAATCTCGATAATGTTTTATTTATAGAATGAAACTTAATTTCATCACATGGGAGAGAGAAGCTTTTAGTGTTTACAATAAGCGCGGACATTTCTGAATTACTCGCTCAAATGTCCCATATTCGAGCGTTTTTTAATCTGATCTAATATAAACATCTTGTCTTTTGTTACTTTATAAAAAATTGTGTTATATAGTTAAGTCACGAATCTTTCCTGGCCTGTGCTTTCAAATCTCCGAGTTCTTTTGAACCCCTCATTAATGTCCGTGTCTGGGGGATTGTAATATTTCCGTTAGCCCCTGAAGGCACCACAGTACTTTCCTTTTTATCCAATCGCGTTGAGCGCTCAGCCAGATGATTGGTGACGAAGGCAAGCAAGCGTTTATTTTGGCTCTGCTACTCATTTGTCTCGCTGTCGCCGCCATTAAACAACACGGAGGCAATGTAAACCATGGAGTGTCGCATATTTATACCATGATTCAAGGAGTACAGAGGCTTTGCCACGGTGGGGTTTATTCTGCGAGAGGTTAATGTGTCCATAAAGGTAAACATGTGAGAGACCGAAGGGGTCGAAATAACTCGGTTTGGGAAAGGTTTGATAGAGCAGGAGGAGGGGGAGACTGTACAAGAAGGGTTTGTTGTGGTTTTCAGCTGCACTTGAGAAACGAGCCCAGCCGCGAAACGGTAAGAGTTTAACATATTTTTTATTAAAATTGTCCGGAATATAACATGTTTCATGATAGTAAGTTCTAGGAAATGTTCGTTAACTGATAAAATTGACGATAACAAAGTATGCTAGGTGGCTAGCTTGTTAGCTAGTAGCAACACTGATACACTACTACATGGTAACGCAATATAGCCAACCGTCATGTGAATCAAGCCCCGGCTGTTAACAATGCTCCACATTTACTGGTAATAAACAGCTGGCCGTTAATTTTAGTCTTTTGGTCGCTCTATAATCTCACGCTGGTAGTGTCATTGAGTATCCCTGACCAGATGTAAGTTAGTTTACAATCTGCTGGTGTACATAACTATTTAAAGGGAACTCCATAAAATGTATTCGTTTGATTTATGTAAAATACAGTCTAGTCTGTCATATTTATTGACCTGTAAGATGGCTCATAAAACGTTTGCCTCATTTCTAACTAGATTTATCACCACAGTTTGACCATCCAAAGTGATCCACAATGACAGAACAGAAGATAAAGTGGGCCTGTGACTACTGCACCTATGAAAACTGGCCGTCTGCAGTAAAATGCACAATGTGTCGTGCACAGAGGTCAAGGGGTCCCATAATCACAGAGGAACCTTACAAGATCAGCCCTGATCTGGACCCCAGTCCAGAGTGGGACCCTCCAAGAACTGAAAGTGGCAGCCACCTCCTCATTTGCCCTGACTCCAGTGCTAGGCCAAGAGTCAGGTCAGCCAGCATGGCTGAGATTGCTAATAAGTGGTCCTGCCAGATGTGCACCTACCTGAACTGGCCCAGAGCACTTCGTTGCACACAGTGCCTGTGTCAGCGCCCGAGGACCAGCAGCCCAACAGAGTCCCCACAGACTTCAGGCTCCAATGCAGGCTGTCGTCCCACTCTCCACTCCCCCGTGGATACCTGTGAGGAGTACAATGACAGAAACAGACTCAACACCCATCAGCAGCACTGGACATGCACAGCTTGCACTTACCAGAACTGGCCCACAACTACAAAGTGTGTGGTTTGTGACCACCCCAAGCCCAACAACCAGGAAGCTATAGAGCTGGCTGAGTCTGCAGAACCAACACCCATGATCAATGAGCAGGACAGGGCTAGGTGGAGGAGCAGTTGCAGTGGAGGCCAGGGCCAAAGGAGGTCCCCTCCTATGCCCAAGAGGGAAGACAATGTCAAAATGGACTTCCAGAGGATAGAGCTTGCAGCTGGAGCCATGAGCAGCAAAGAGGAGCAAGAGGTCGACTTCAAGAAGCTAAAGCAGATTAGAAATCGAATGAGAAAGACAGACTGGCTGTTCCTCAATGCATGTGCTGGTGAGTTTTCAAACATTGCACACAACTTCCTCTGATGCTATTTAGTTATCAGTCAACCAACAGAAAAATTGCAATAACAATTTAAAAATGTGAAAATAATTGCAATTTTCAAAATCAATGGCCATAATTGAATATTTATATGCCCTTTGAACTGTGAGCTTGACAAAAAAAAGCAATTTCAAGTTATCATCCTGGGCTCTGGGATCAGGTGATGTCATCTTTCTCAAATTATGGCAGTTTCTAGATTGAATTGTCCATCAATAAAAAAACAATGAAAAAACAATCATAAATTATAAGTATATGCATCATTTGTTCTTGCATTCTTTGCTTGTAGCATGTCCTCACAGTATTGATTAGAAATCGTGTTTATTTGGCTTTGAGTATGTGTGAGAATACATTTGCCCTTATTTCTCTCTGCGGCTCACCTGTCATGAATAGACTCTTACTGTCTGGGAAAGAATCCATATCCCTGTCCCATTTTTTCCTTGTACAAGACTTCTTTTGTCACACCACCTTTTTGTTTCCTCCCATGATGCCTTTCTCAGTGATGTCAGAGGCAATCAATTGTGTCCCAATGGCAAAGAAGTTTCCACTTAGTTGTATTTTGTGCAGGTGATGTCTTACCCTGCAAAAGCCAAGGTTGCATAGATGTGTGTGTTAGTGTTTTATTAATAAATGGCAACATGGCATTGTTTTGACTCCAAATATTATAGTACAACAGGAATTTGGCAAAACACAGGGCTTGGCAAGCTCTGGGAGGAGGGTTTAATTTCACAAGGTAGTGCTTTCAGGTGCAGAATATCCGCTGTAGTGAGATGATACTTATCAACAACAAAGCATAACTGATGCTGAATGGCTGCAATGTAAAGATTTGTAACTAAATGGCTTGTCGGAATTTGATCCAGCTCATCTCTGAACCCCTAGCTGCCCTTGCTCTGCCACTGAGAGTGTCTTTGAGAAACTGAGAGGGTGTGAGTGTTTCCCAGCCGGCGGGGATGAATGGGCCGTCTGGGCAGCGCAGTGAGAGTGTAGCCTGTGGACCAGAGACTCTCCTGGCTCACACTCAACCGACCCTGTAAACACTGGTGCTTATGTGCTGAGCAGGGGCCCTAGGAGGCAAAAATAGCCTTGACAAGACATGAACACCAGTCAACAACAAAAAAAGCAAAAAAAAAGCATGAAGGCAGCACATGATCAGTGTCCTCCTGACCTTTGCACTGATTGCCCTCTCTTTCTCGTTGTTGTGAAATGGAAAACATTACTCGTTTAGTCATTTTTAGTCTTTTGATTGAATTCTTAAATACTGTTTGTGTTTTTTTCCGAACACTGTCAGCTGAATTTTTTTCCAGTCATGTAGCTTCTGTTACAGTTGGGCTCTTTAAAGAGTTTGTCAATGGAGGAGGAAGTGCCTGAGTCAGGCCGCACATTATGGCCGAGCCAAGCACTTCCTCAGGCCGCACAACTTTATTTCACTTCAGTCCGTTTCTGGTCTAATGTTTTTTCAGTGCTCTGTGTTTGGGCCAAAATCGGATGATCCCATTGATTCTACTTTCCCTCAAAGGAAGCAGACTCTGTTTGTATTATATTGTTCTTTTGTTTTAGACTTAAACTGGCAGGTCTTGCAGATAATATTTAAACATACTGTTCTAAAAGTTTTATGTTGCCCACGATGAGGTTGTGTTTGAGTTTATGTGATAAGGAAAAAAACATTGTGGAGGAGCTGTGTGTTTGCAAAAAGTGCTGGAAATTATGTTGTTGACAAGCCACCCATAGCACACAATCCTACATCAAATTATAACCAACAGTATTTAGACATTGTGGCTGAAGTTGTGCAGTCTTGTTTATGTAATTAGTCCAAAAACAACACAACATTGACATCTGGCCATGAATTGATAATGATAAATGTCAAGCAAACCACATTTTTGACGCTTTATTACCTAATTCACCTAGCAAAGAGAGGGCTTATAATTATCCAGATATATTGCTTTATTTTAGTTGTCATCCGCTGGCATTCTTGTGTGCTGACAAACTAAAAGACTTTTTCACTTCACCAATGTGTTTCCAGTTTAAGGCCTTAATTAGGGTGTTTTTTTGCTATGTGAACAGCACAATAAGTTGAAGAGGGGCACAGGATAACTTTCCCAGCCCATTGAATGTGTATTTTTTTTTAAATGACCATTACTCATACACCTGCAAAATTACTATATTTTTTAAAACTTTTTCTCCAGCATGTTGTTAGCTACATTGCAGCCAAAATCATTTGGCATCCATTTATGTATCTGTGTTTGCAAAGTGTCACCCAGCAGCATGTGTAAAAAGAACCAGACGTTCTTGGCACGTTCCATTACAGGTTCTCTCAAGGTAACTGTCCTCCTCCTCTGCCAGAAAGGACGACCTCGCATAAGGCAATCTGTTAAAATTAGCCAGCGCTCCAGCGTTCAGTGTGCTACCTATCTGCCGCTCATTTCACTCATAACAGATGTTGAGACGGCTATGTCCAATGGAGGGGGAGGATGCTAATCTGCACAGACTGTCCTCTGTCTGACACAGCTCTCTGATAGCCCTGCATTATAAGCTACACTGCTCTGTCTGTTCTGTTATGCAGAAGCCTGACAGTGTGATAACTGCTCTCACACTGGGTTAGCTAGTGGCTACATCTAGAGGTCATCTGAGCTGTGGATTGACGTCAAGAGCAAGAGAGCTCTGTTCACTATGAATTCTCTCAGCGTTTTCCCTCTTTTGAAGTTGAATTTGTTATGCAAATTCCTCCCAGATTTTAATATTAATTGCTTGTGACTAAGAACAGTGTGATGTGCTAGCACAGTTTGATGGATATTTCTGTAGCGCTTTCATTGAACATGGCAAGCAGTCTGTTACATCTTGCTTCTATTACAAGCAAGGACATGGGGTTGGAACTGCTCCAAAAGCCGGTCTAATCCATTTACAAGGAATAGGCCTGCTTTAAAAGGATTCCCATGTCTTTCTACATTAATTTATTTTCTTTGCAGATGTGTTTGAACAAGAAACACTTGTATTTGGCATATAGTTGATTCACATAGACTTGGATGCAAATTTATTAGGTACAACCCCGTAATAAATACCACCTGTAAGAAGGTTTTGATTTTCAGATTTAGTTTGAAATTGCTTTAAAGAAGTGTTGATTTAATTTTCAGGTTGTATTTTGCAGTCCTGCTGAGTGTATAATGTTGTAATATTTAGTCTTCACTCACTGATATAAAGAGCTGACAACTGACTGTTCCTTATGACGACATTAGTGGTTTATGTACAGGTTTGCAGTAGAGTTGTGACAGCTGCTGACTTTTGTTGAATTGTTTTTCTGAACAGCACTGTTCCTCCTTAGTTAAACATTCATTGTAAACAATGTAGACGTGTGTCACCGTCTAACTTCAATAGGCTTTGTACATGAATTCCTGGAAAAGCTACTGCACCAGTATATCGAGGCACTGATCCATTTTTACATTTCACCGCCAATGTGTGTCTCCCATTTTCTGACCTTCCTTCCTGCCTCTTCTTCCTCCCCCTGCTGCAGGCGTGGTGGAGGGAGACCTGGCCGCAATAGAAGCCTACAAGTCGTCCGGTGGGGACATCGCCCGGCAGCTCACCGCTGACGAGGTGCAGCTCCTCAACCGGTCCTCAGCCTTCGATGTGGGCTTCACCCTGGTTCATCTGGCCATCCGTTTCCAGAGGCAGGACATGCTAGCCATCCTGCTCACAGAGGTGAGCATGCTAGCAGATATAATTTATCTTCATGACCCCACAGGGATTTAAGTTATAACATTTCTTTGAAAAAATTAGTCCTAGATTAAAGCTATGTTTTTAATTTTGTAAGTGGGTTTTTATGAGGTACTTAACCATATATTATCATCAAAATGTTCCTCTTTTACAAAGACTATAGTCTAGTAAAAAAAACACCAGTAATATCGTGACTCTGTACAGGCGTGTGTTCATTTGGTCATGTTACACAAGACAAAACTGTTCCTGTAAATATGATGCTATTTCTCCTCATCAACCACGCCGGTCTATAATTGTTCTGCACCAGAGGAGACGATATATAGCAGATGCCTGTAATGCCTTTAATTACAGCAGAAGTGCACTTTAAGGATTAGGTGGAGGATTAGCCTGGCTGCAGTCCTGCCACTGGGTCCTAATGGACGTGATGCCACAGAGCTGACGTGGTTTGCAAGGAGGGCAAGCAACGATTAGGAAAGGCACAGAGCGCTGCACTGTGAAACAAGTCACTGAGGTTGAAAGAGAACGATGGCCTCTTTACTGTGCATGGCAGAATATGACCCCAGATTTAACAAATTACATACATCATATACATTATTATATGTCCGTTAATATATTTATTGTAATTGAAAAAATCCTGTCAACATTCGACGAAAACGTCAAATTTTCCCTAACATTGTTTAGGGTTTACATGTTTCACAAGTATCTGACTATTCCTACATTGGTGTGTTTTCCTCTAACTTCCAATCAAAATGTGTATATGTCTTTTAGGTGAACCAGCAGGCAGCTAAGTGCATCCCTTCCATGGTGTGTCCTGAGCTAACAGAGCAGATCCGTAGGGAGATTGCAGCCTCACTACATCAACGCAAAGGGGACTTTGCCTGTTACTTCCTCACTGACCCGGTCACCTTCACCCTGCCTGCAGGTACCCACCATATCTGACTGATGATCACAGTATTTTGGATAATGGACTTCCTTGAATATGTGCAATCTAGTACCATCTCTGTTTATTCTAGGGATGCAAATATTGATTATTTAATTATCTGTCTTTTTGAATAAACTATAAGTTGTTTTGTCTATATCTGTCTAGAAAATATTCACATTAACCTGCTGGAATCAGAGAATTCTGACTTTTTAAAAAAACTACTTGAACTGATTAATCAGTTTTAAAAAATACCTTTTGATTAATTTAATAGTTGGCTGTGAATTGATTAGCTTTTGCAGCTGTAGTTTATTCCCAAATAAATTTGGCTTTATTGGCCTCCACCGACTGATTTTGTAGCCTCAATAAACTCCTTTAATGAAAAACATCCAGCTCATAAAACAGTCTTAACATTTGCCTTTTTGCAGTCCTTAAATGGAGATTGCTGCTGAACACTGCAGCCTGCATTTATTCTGCAAGGTTGGAATGGAAATATAAGTAATTTTGTGTTTTTTGGGAA
Organism: Serranus cabrilla; assembly: GCA_903364295.1. Taxonomy (NCBI): domain Eukaryota; kingdom Metazoa; phylum Chordata; class Actinopteri; order Perciformes; family Serranidae; genus Serranus; species Serranus cabrilla. The sequence continues at coordinate 13,575 of CAFUXE010000867.1, read as the reverse complement.
TGCATTTATGCTTAAATTCTATGCACAGCAGTAGAAGTTCCCTGTAAGCCTGTGCAGCATTTCAGTTCTTCCCTGTTTTTTTCTGTTGTTGTTGCCTTCACTGGAGAATTGGAGGAATGACGGCTAGCCTTGCTGTGCAGCATTGCTCAGAGAAACAGCAGCTCAGTGTCCTGTCCCTGTGGCATAATGTCTTCACTGAAATGACATGCACTTTGCTTTTCAGAGCTACCAGTTTTATTCTGATTCAGAGCTGCCAGTGCCGCTGGGATGAAAGATTATGCAGGCTTCACTGATAGATTCGAATTGTTTTTTTTCCCGTTTTATGCCAAGTATTTCTTTGCAGACTGAATCTGGCCAGAGGCCAGCTGCAGGGCGCTCTCCCTCTGTTTCTGTCTCTCTCTCTTTTAAACAAAGCCAGTGCCATTCACTATTGAGCCAGAGAATAGCCACCAGTGTTCTGGCTTTGTGTGTGCACAGTTCAATACACACAGAAACACAACATGCTGTACAGAGCTTATGTTTACAGTGTGCCATTGACAAAATGTCAGCCGATGAATGGAATTGCAAAGAACATCCCCTCTGTGTGTCATTACTGTAGTGCTTCTGTTACCCTCAGAGCAGCGTACCATTAGGGTTATAATGAGCATAAAAACATCATATCTTCCCCATATGTCTTTGCAGATATAGAGGACTTGCCGCCTGCTGTCCAAGAGAAGCTGTTTGATGAGGTATTGGATCGAGATGTGCAGAAAGGTAAGAAAGATTCATACATTTTTATATCTGGAATTGATATGCATCCCCAGTCTGCATTTATTAAGTTAAGTCGCATGTGTTAGGACATGATGGGTTTCGGTTACCTGTGATTTATGATCCGGCTGTGCTGTGGGAGGTACTTGTGTCTTAAAACCAACATCTGCTCTTGTGCACTTCTGTCCCCAACCAGCTCACCACCCACTGCTTCATCTTAGATACCCTTTCTAATTAGGTTAATTGAGCTCAATGATTTGCCTCCCTCGAAATCACTGAGTGTCACTAACCAATGACACACTCCCAGGACTGCACTGTGTGTGTATGATAGCTTGTGGACATACATGTGTGTTTGTGTGTTGGACTGAGGGTGTCAGAGGAGTCTTGTGACCTATTTAATCCTCCACAAACTGGGTCACTGATGAGACGTGCTCTGTGTTTTTGGGCTCTGCGCAGAAAGTAGCTGAGGAATCAGTCAAGGCGTGTTTAATAATAATTCAGGAGAAAGGAAAAATGCTGAAAAGCCGGTTATGCAATGTACAATTTGTTTCCATAACTACCAGCTTCAGCAGTTGCATATCTGAAACACTTAACACAGCATCTATGCTCCCATGCTGAGTTTTTGTTGACAGATTAAGGACTATCAACTTTCAAGTTTTCTTTCATCAACCTTTTAAATTCTCTCATAAACCCAGTCTTAATTGTTCATTAGTCAGCCGAGGAAAAAAATGCAAACCCTTTAGGTTTTAATGAAAGTGTAAACTTAAACTTGTTTTTCCTGCAGAAGCCACCAAAAGCAGACCGACTTGCATTTATCCCACTCATGCATTTTGCCCGTCTATCTGTCTGTTTATAGAGTTGGAAGAGGAATCTCCCGTCATCAACTGGTCTCTGGAGCTGGGCACACGCCTGGACAGCCGGCTGTACGCCCTGTGGAACCGCACAGCCGGGGATTGTCTGTTGGACTCTGTTCTGCAGGCCACCTGGGGCATCTACGACAAGGACTCTGTTCTCCGCAAGACCCTGCATGACAGCCTGCACGACTGCTCCCACTGGTGAGACACCCGACCCCGCAAACAGTCCCTACAGTCCAAGAAACATTTTATGACTTGAAGTACTCGTTATGCAAAATGCAACCTTATCTTGCAGCAGTTTGGTACATTTACAAGGGTTATCTGAATGAACTGACTTCTATCAGTATAAAGTTTGGTTTGAGACAAAAAAGCCCTCGTCTTCAAAAAAAATATAAGTAAATAATAAGTTTGTGTTGGTTGTCTGCAGCCAGTGGACAGCAGATGCAATCATGCCCTCTCTGCCAGCTTAGTGGTTTTGATAATTTGATTGGGAGGCTCAGTGTAGAAGCATTTCCTCAGGATATTTGCATCCTTCCTGATCCTTCCCTCGATTACTGAGGAAAGGTGATACATGGAAGAGATGTTCCCCTTTTATTGTGTGTTGCAGGAGGTATATAGACTCCTAAAGTGTTTTAACTTGAGTCCTCTGAATTCAGGTGTGATTTTGTTATATTTTGCATATAAAATAAATTACTGCTATACAAGCATGAGTGTGAGAATTGACTAAAATGACTTTTATAAACATATCTAAATGAATATTTTCAGGTTTTACACACGCTGGAAGGAGTGGGAGTCGTGGTACTCGCAGAGTTTCGGTTTGCATTTCTCCCTGAGAGAGGAGCAGTGGCAGGAGGACTGGGCGTTCATCCTGTCTTTGGCCAGCCAGGTAATTATGAGGTTCCTTCTGGTTTACTCACTTCCTTCCTCTAGTTCGCTATCAATCAAAAGACAGAAAATGGCCTAGTATGGTGAGGTTGCTCTGTAAGGGGAGCGTGTGAGCTTCTTGGAAATGTGTTACATGAGGGGACAGAAGTTATGAGGAACTGGGGATAATAACTTGGAAAAAACTGTATATGAAGTGATGCTTTTTAACAGGCAAAATGGCAGCTTTATGACAAAAAAAAAGTTTTTGGGGGAAATTCAAAAAGAAATGAAACCAAGTTAATTATTCAGGGACTTGTTTTAGGAAATCATTAAACTCCCTGGCATACATTTTGAAATGCAGGAAGGTCACCTCCTCATTCATTCTGCTACGGCACAGAAAGAACATTCTCCCTTTTTTGGTTTTCAGTACAGGCACCATGTTGCTTTGTTTTTTCTGTTATAGCTGTTTGGGTGGTTGTTTCAAAAGAAAACCTTCCTTCTCGTGTTTGGAGGCACCCTGTGGCTTTCTCTTATAAACAAGCATAGTTATTTTTACATTTTCACCAAAACACATTGTGCAAATTCTTTAGGCCTTACACACATGTGGCATGCATCATATCCTTAAAAACATTGTTTCAGATGATTTTTCTTTCTTTACCCCCTTTTTAACATTAGTGGCCATATAAAAGTGATATGCATCATCTAGTATGCAGAAAAATGAACATACAGTAATCAAAAATACCACATTTCTACTCATCGCAAACGTTATGGTATTAGCATAAAGTGTGTGTATGTGAGTACCCGTAGCACCCATTTCATTCAGATATCTTGACGTCAGAGTTCAAGGATCCCTCTGAAAATGGGCATATACCTGCCAAAATTTGGAGCATTATTAAGTCCCCTTTGTGAAAAGATATAATGATAATAAAACTGAGCAGCCTCTGGTTGTAAAAACCTGTCAGAGCTGTTGGATTATGAAGGGTTGGACATTGTTTACATCAGTAGAATAGCTTTGCTGCCATGCATTACACATTTGCACTTCTGTCCTCTGCAGTCAGCAGGAATCACATCACCTGTATTATGTTTATACTGTACATTCATGTCCTGTTTTATGTTAGCACGGTATGAATAAAAAAGCTACCAGCTCATTAAACAAAATGTCACACTAGCGACCAAAAACCTCCACAGGGTTCCTTTTAACTTATTGTAAATCAAAGCAGCTGTGGCTGTGCTTTGGATTTCAATGTGGATATCAATTTGCATTTCTGTCATGGATTTGAAATGTCATTAAAGGGCCAGACCTCCAAAGATATGGAGTAAAGGGGCATATCCACACAGCAGTTAAACTGTCCTCGAAATAAAACCAACAGTTAAGTTTTGTTTGGAACATACTGATATGAGATGAAGAGACATGCTGTACTTGAACTATATGACCTACATAAACACTTGTGTACTAAAACTATGAATCCACATTGTGAGAGTAGAACATCTAAACATGGAAGTTTAAACAGTACAGATAATCTACATTCAAAACACTCAAACACACTCATAAATGCACAAATTGGTGAAAGCAATAAATTAATCTTAATGCTTTTGGAGTGTCGCTCCTTTACTTTGATGCCAGTAAAAGGAATTAACGTAAACTGAATGGGCGACACAGTTGGAAGGTGGATGGTGTGTGTGTGACAGGGAGGACATAAGCAATTACTATAGATCCCCTAAGATGGAGTTGTAAATTGACAGACAGCTCATCTGCTTGGCTGGCACGCCTGCTGAAGCAGCGCTCCTTCCCAACATGTGACTCTGGGATTATAGGCATTTAGCACAGAGAGCCACTCCACCGGCATATAAACAAACACAGCAAAAGCGACCATGTGATAACCTCGTCTGAGGCTTTGACAGCGATGGAGAGATGGAATCCAAGGGATAAGATCAGCCTTTGCATATTCCCGTGCTATAATTGTAGATGACTTTGAAGCCCCCTTTCAACATGAAATGTCATTGAAGCTGTAGTACATTAAAGCGGTTGCTGCTTTCTGCTTATTCAGATAGTACAACTGAGAGATGAGAAGCAGAGGGGCTGGCATGCAGATACACTCAGAGCTGCAGCGTTGCAGGTTCACAGTGTGCAGGACACTCTGTTTTGCAACATGATCACAGTCCCTGGCAGTCTCAGCACTGCTCACTATTTTTGTTGAATGTATAATTGAAGTAGCACTGTATGATGTGTAATTTTTTTTGTTTCATCCTTTCAGCCCGGGGCCAGCCTGGAGCAGACCCACATTTTTGTTCTCGCGCACATTCTTCGCAGACCGATCATAGTCTACGGAGTGAAATACTACAAAAGTTTCCGTGGGGAAACGTTAGGATACACTCGTTTTCAAGGTGAGGCAGCTTTTAAATCTCCTGGGAGATTATAAAAGGGTTATTTTCAGGTTCATAGCTGTATTTTGGGTTTCTCCTAGAAGACACTTGCATGTTTTAGTGTTCAAAGACACATTATGTTGTAATTCAAGATAAACTAACCCTTTGAGTTACTTTCCACCAAATTATCATGCCACACTTTGGTGATATCTAGCAAAGGATCACAAAGGAGAATGATGCCATAAGGCCAAAAACATTTCTTACATAAAAGTAAACAATAAAAGACAGTGTAGGATTAATCACAAGACAACCCAGAGGAAAAGTAGCCAAATAAAGTAAAAACAACAGAGTAAATAGGGACAGAAAAGACTATTTAGAGAATAGAATAGAATAAATAAAGAAGAGTAAGAAGGAAAACATTTCATATAAGCTTGTTGGTGGTATATGTTGGGTTTCTCTGTGTAGATACTGATTTTAAAGGGTTTGGTCCAGACCTGCTCTCCATGAAAAGTGCCTTGAAATGACTTGTTGTGATCTGGCACTATATAAATAAAATTGAATTGAATGAGTCCTGTTAATTCCTCACTCTGTTTATTTTCACAGCTAATAATGCTTGTAAAATTAATAAGTGTCAATACAGATAAAAAGTTTGCTCTGTACACCTACAGCAAGCATGGGGTGGAATAAGGTCCTTGGGTGTCGCTCTTTATAATTTGGCATAAACAAGCTTGAGTTTTATGTCAGGAGGAGCACAGCAGGGTGTGTAGTTGTTATGTCAATCAGTCTGTTGTTCTGTCTGTTCCTCCAATGAGCGGTCTGACTGGTCATAATAACCACTGCATAACTGTGGTAGATCTAGAAACAGAGCCGTGGCTTGGGCCCACTTTGCACGCTAAGTGTATTGTGATTGGTGGTGTGTGTTTGGAGCATGAAGTGGGCCAGGCAGAAGCCAGAGGGGTGAGGGAGGGAGCGCTCCTGAAGAAGCAGGGCACCAGGCTGCACCACAGAGCCGCTCGCCGCTCACAATGGGCCAGTTGTTCTCAGTCAGCTGAAATGCAGCCACTTCTGATGTCAGGTCAGATTTGAGATGGTGCCTGGCCCCAACTGACATTCACACAGGCAGTAATATGAGTGTAGAGCTGCAGGGCATGTTCCTCCCCAGGCTGCGTGAGTGTTTTGAGTGCATCAGCTCCCAGCTGGTCTGACTTGCTCTGTGTGTGTGTTTAGGTGTGTACCTGCCTCTGTTATGGGAGCAGAGTTTCTGCTGGAAGAGCCCCATCGCCCTGGGCTACACGCGGGGACACTTCTCGGCCCTGGTGGCCATGGAGAACGATGGCTACGACAATCGCGGTGCAGGCGCCAACCTCAATACTGACGATGATGTCACGGTCACTTTCTTGCCACTGGTGGACAGCGAGAGGAAGCTTCTGCACATTCACTTCCTGTCTGCACAAGAGGTAGGAACTCAGATTTTCAAAACGGGTTTGATCATGTTTGATGTGTTTGATGATTAATATTATGTGATATGCGACACCATGACCTTTGTGTGACCTTTCTTTTGACATACTATACTACATTTTTTTAACCGCTTTTTCTGACCTTTTTGTGTGACAAACAAACCTTTTTTATGACGAACTATACCATGACGTTAAAATATCTTTTTTATGGCATACTGTACCATGAATTCTTTGTGAACTTTAACCTTACTTTGTGGCATACTGTACTATTATAATTTTTTTTATTTACTTTTTTTATGACTTGCTGTTATATGACTTCTTGTGACATTTTTATGGCTTATTTTGCTAGGACATTTTTTCACTTTTTTATGGCATATTATACTATGATTAATTTTCTTTTTTAACCTTTTTTTGTGACATACGTTGACATTTTTTGTAACCTTTTTAATGGCAAATACTATATGTTCTTTTGTGGCGTACTACACTACGACATGTTTACCTTTTTTGACAAACACTACTAGGACTTTTTTTTAAACGTTCTTTGTTGCTTACTATGCCATGACATTTACAGATAATCATAGTACAGAATGTCTTAAAACTGTCGAAAAATTTCATACTATTCTATGATTTTTTGTGTTCTACTATGACATTTTTTTTTATACTTTTAGATACTATGCTGTGACTCTTTTTGTGGCATACTATACTATGATTTTTTTTTTTTACTTTTTTTTATAAAATACCTTTTTGTGGCATATTATCCTAGTGTTTTTTCGACATACTGATGACATACTATACTATGACTTTTCTTCAATTTTTCGTAAATGTTTTGTGACATGCTATCGTATGACATTTCATGCTATGACATTTGATGCATTTTGAGCGTAGGGCATCAGTTACCTCAAATTGCTTCCAGCCCTCAGTTCTTAATGGGATGTTAAGGTTTGCGATGGCTGACTGTGGCTACCAGCAGTTTGACATTTTGAATATTTCATAGCGAGTAACCGCCTGTTTGTCTGCGACTCAGATGGGTAACGAGGAGCAGCAGGAGAAGCTGCTGAGGGAATGGCTGGACTGCTGCGTGACAGAAGGAGGCATGCTGGCAGCAATGCAGAAGAGCTCGCGCCGCCGTAACCACCCCCTGGTCACCCAGATGGTGGAGAAGTGGTTGGACAGATACCGCCAGATCCGCCCCTGTGCCTCTCTGTCTGACGGCGAGGAAGAGGAGGACGAAGATGAGTGAGTAGGGCAAGGTAGAGAAGAAAGAAAGATTGGACACTGTTGGCTCTGGGAGAGTACCTTACTATCTATATTTCTTTTTTCCTTCTCCAAAATGTAAATCTTTAACTTGTAATAATGCATGTGTTGTGTGAGCTCCATGATAGAAAAAAAGATACCAGCACCAACAAACAGAATCCTGATTACTGCTCCTTTGAAAGCACATCAAGGTCCACTTAGTTCACCTTCTCCTGATTTCTTATCAATTATCTCGACCTGACCGAAATACTAGGACATATAGGAAAATATACTGTATTTAAGGAAACCCCGAAGCTGCACTAGATGAGAATTTAATTTACAGAATTGCCTGACAGAAATGTTGCTTAAAAGTGAGAGGATGCTGATCTTTGTGTGTATGTTAAGGTTTAAAGAGCACCTGTTTTTCTGATCCCTCTGCAGACCCCCTTCTGATGTTTGGATTTATTTATTTGTTTAGGAGATTGAGTGTGCGGAGGCGATACCTTTTTGTTCTGCCCCGTTTTATCTGTGTTCTGTTTGATCCATTCAGTCTTGAAGTATTTTATTTTGCACAGATGCTACCTACATTCTGTGAGGGGAGGGGGAACAGGACGTACAAGTTTACTGACATTTTTATGTGTGATTTAGTAGCTCATTGTCATGTTGGAGTGGGTGGTGGTGATGCTGGTGGGGAAAAGAACCAAACACTCTGCCTCTTTCTATAGAGTGCATTAATATTAAATCTGACTCACTTGCATCCTTTTTGTTGTCATTTGCATTTGTTTACAAATTGTGGTGGGTGAACACGGGGTGATGGTGGATGGAAATGTTTTAAAATTAGATTTGCCTGTTCGATTGTTCATCAGACACAAGGACGTCAATAACGCTCGCACCATCTAAATATAGTCCAGATCATACAGCACAAGTGTGAAAAGTCAGATGGTACAGACAGCTGGTTCTCTGAATTGTACCTTTTATTTTAACTGCACTGAATGCTAAATGTTCACCTTGAACAAAACAAAACAAATCAAAAACTAGAAACAAAAACAGACCAAATAGGAGTGCAAGCTTAGTTAATTCAATCTAACTGTCCTGTAAGACTTTTATTGCCTAGTTAAATGTCCCTATAACCAAATTCAGCTGCAATCAAATGTATAAAGTGAATGTTTAGTCTTAAGTGCTCACAGCTGAACAAAAAAGTCACAATACATTGGGGCAACTTCAGGTCTTCATGGCCACAGGTGCAAAAGAAGTCCCTAATACTGTGTAGAAGCGCCCTCAAGTGGTGAAATCCAATAACTGCAGCTGTGACATAGTATCTGTTTATTATCTCACACTTTTATTCTGAAAACCGGAAGTCACGACACGCTGTAGCTGTCTTCTTTCTCGGTGAGTTTACTGTAAAGTCTGCAATACGGGTGCACTTTCTTTGAGCGGCTGACTCGGAGTCGGACAGTAGCCGATAGCAGTAGCATTTTAAACCTTTCTGATTTTTGACCAAAAAACGACATGCTACAGTATGACTTTTTTGTCTGATTTTGGACATCTCCTAATATCATGCTTTTCTGTCATTTCTGTCCATATTATGCTCTAATACAGGGGTGTCAAACTGATCCAGGAAAGGGCCGAGTAGTTGCAGGTTCCAACCAAGCTGGATCACAGGTGATACAATTAATCATTGGATAATTGGATAATTGGATTCAGGTGTGTTTCTTCTTGATTGGAACACTACAGCCCCTCGGCCCTTACCTGGATTACCTGTGTTTTTTTTCTCCATAAAGTCGTAAAATTTTTAAATAGCCTGAAATGCTCAAAATAGTCTTATCATACTCTGTTGATACATGTAGTAGTATAGTTTGTACAGAAATGACAGAAAAACACAATGTTTGACTGTTCCAAAAACTGAAAAAAGGTCATACTATAGCATGTCGTTTTTTGGTCAAAAATGGGGAAGGTTTAAAATGCTTAAAATGGCCCAATTATAGTCTGTTGATTCATATTAGAGCAGGGGTGTCAAACTGATCCATTGAAGGGCCGCAGGGCTGCAGGTTTTTGTTCCAATCAAGAAGAAACACACCTGAATCCAATCAGTCAAATTACCTGCAACTACTTGCAACTACTCGGCTCTTTCCTGGATCAGTTTGACACCCCTGGTTTAAGCTGGTTTTCATGCCAAGACAACAGCAACAACAAATTACGTTACATGTGATTAATTGCCTCCAAATCAATGTGGGATCATAGTTTTCACCTGTCTCCATGAGATACGCCTCTTGATTTTACATTTCAAATCTCTAAATATTTCTTGTTAATTCAATTAAGTCAATTAACTCAAATCATCACATGTAACGTAATTGGTTGTTACTCTTATCTTGGCAGGTAATTGCTGTCACATTTGCTGCATTTCATTTTCTGTTACCAGGACTTGTTTATATGTTGGCGCCTCCTGTGAAAGAGGATAAAACTATTAGGATCACACAAAGATCAAGTAAAATTACATCAAAGGAATACTTCACCTCCAACACAATAATATCTAATCAGAAAACGCTCGGGACAAAGTGTTAAAAATCAAGCTGGTACAGACCGCTGGTTCTCAGAATCGTATCTTTTATTTGAACTGCACTGAATGCTAAATGTTCACCTTGTACAAGAAACAAATACAAATACTCACACTAAAAACAAAAACATACTGCTGGCTGCCTCTTCTGCTATTGTCGGGACACTAAGTAGGAGTTTCTGCTATTGCTCTTACAGAGTACAGGATGCCCCAAAGAACCTGGCCTTCAATAGAACAAAGAAAATATAAGAAGGAGAGAAGAAAGAGGGCGGATCACATAGGACTATGGTTATAGGAACATTTAACTAGGCAATACAAATCTAACAGGACTCTTCAAAACTCTTTAACACCAAAAACGTGGGATGCGCCTTGTATATAAAAATACCACAATGGAGAGGATGAGGGAGGAGAGAAAATATCCAGACTAACCAGATTAGTCTTATCTTTTTTTTTTTTTTCCTCAAAGACAATTCTGGGAATAAACAATATCTGCAAAAAGTGTTTTCCTGAGTCATTAAGAAATTAAGTTTACTTTAACCCTTTCCTGTCTTTAGTGTGAAATGTGCTCAAAGAAGAGAGAGGTCATCACAGTCTGTGCGCTGCTGCCACCAAGTTCACGCCTGATGTCTATTGGCTGTCGTTAGAAATACTGTTTGTCAACAGAAGAATTAGATGCAGTGATTGTTTTTTTTGTATAAAAATGTTTCCTTCTTCACAGCTCAGTCACCAACTCATGACTGTAGGGAAGAATAAATACTTAGCTGGCTCTAAATCCATGTAATCTCAAAATTCAGCTACAGTCAGATGTATAAAGTTCATGTTTAGTGTTAACTGCCGACAGCTTAACTAAAAAGTCACAATACATTGGGGCAACTTAAGGTCTCTACAGTCACAGGTGCAAAAGACGTCCCTAACACTGTGTAGAAGCGCCATCAAGTGGTGAAATCCAGCAACTGCAGCTGTGACAGCTGTCATGTGTTACAGCCAGGAAAGGGTTAAACCCACTCTAGATTACTATAACTGATGAGCAATCTTTTCCTTTTGTTTGACGAATGATAAATATATATAGTCAATAATCCATTTTTAAGTCATTCACACTGACAATTGAAAGAAAAAAATAATAATTCTCTTCTGAGGCATAATGAGGGGCCTAAACAACACACATTAGTTACATAAGGAGGGTGGGATCGGGGGAGGAGAGGCAGGGGGGGGGTTCAGGAGGGAGCAGGGGAGGGGAGGGAGGGGGGGATAAGGTCCAGTAGCACATGATGCCAAAGTTTTTCTCTTGCTCGCCCATTGGTGTGTTGAGATGTGGGCCTACGTTTCCCATGAGCTCTGCGGTGTAAAGGGGGGCGGGACAGAGTCTCATCGGGTAATCCCGGAGCGCTAAAAACACTGGACTCTGTGTCCACAATCATAGGCATGTCCCGAAGAAAAACGAAAACAAAAAACCCATCATCATCATCATCATCAAAGAGTAAAGTCGGTACTGAACCCAAAGAGACAGAGAGTAAAAACTAAAACGTTAAAAGTACAAATTCCCCGGAACACTTCCTTTGTTCCCAGTTGCTGACTGGTTTAACAGGCAGCCGCTTGTGTTGTTTCACTGTCTCTTGGTCCCAGTTGGTCGGTTGCTTTGTGATTGGTTGGTTCTGAGTGTCGACAGGTCGGATGAGATGTTGCCGTTTTGTATCCCTTCTGCTGCTATTGCTCGGTGAGGTGCTCTCTGGTCTCGCCGTGTTTGGAGGGCTGGTTGGGCGACGGGGCCTGGGAGGGGTGTGTACCAGAGGGCAGGGTGTGGGCGATGGGCACCCCACCTGGCACCATGCCCTCTAACGCCCCCGGGATGCCGCCCGGTGCCACTCCAACTACGCCTGGCGGGTATCTAGAGAAGGGGAACGGGAGAAGTTAGTGAAGGCAGAGAACACAGAATGACTTCCTGTTTTAAATCCTTAAACTATTTGGTGGAAAAGAGCCAATATATTACAACATTCTGGCATAAAACTGGGAGTGAAATTACAATATTATGGAGCCCTCTAAGGGTCATGGTGGGATTTTTTTTTACCTGAATACAATAACTATTCCAATGGATCAGAGAGAATGAATTACCGTGAGGGAATGCAAAAGTAGTTCAGAAAAAGAAATCCCATCTTGACTCCTCAGGGGCTCTGTACAATAACACCATTCAACCAAAGAGGGGAGGAAAGGGATAATACAGTTCAGAGCTGTTAAATCCAACACAAGGTGCCCAAAAAAGCCATAAGAAGGAAACCACGAAGCATGACACCATCCATAAAACTGCCTCTGAATGGCTTTAAGTCATGCTTACTGGGACATTCATCTCTACTCTGTGCAGTCAGACAAGTGAGGACTGGGGGGTTAAAGAGGGGACACACACCACGTGAGCTCAGGTGAGAGGGGTCTTATCCGGGACCTCCAGACAAGAGGCTGTTGGCCCGGATGGTCGTATTTACCTGCTCCTGATCTAGGCATTAATTTTGTCTTGGGGGACACCGGTAGTTACGGCTGGAAGAGTTTGGTTCAGTTGGCTGTGTGAAAGAAGCACATGGAGGCGGACATGCTGAGATCAGGCAAAGCCCACAGGTGGGCAGAGAATACCCTTCTACTGCTACAGAGGACAGTTAGTATAGGGACTCTCATTTAAGAAAATACATGTTATTTCAGGGATTTTTTTTAGGATTAGGTGCCTTTTTCTGAATTAGGAGGGGATGATTGTGAGCCATGTGCATATTTAGTATCTACCTGTAGGCAGCGCCGTTGAGCTCAGGGTGAACGCCTGGTTGATCCATAACTGCCCATGGTGCCGTGGTGACAAAAAACTCCTTGTTGACGCAGTTTCTTAGGCTGTCAGGGATGCGGCCTGTATGAGCAGAACACACAGTTAGAAGAAGTGAAGCATAAACAAACACATAAACAGACCATAACTCCATGTCGGCTTGGGTACACAGTAAATGAGGATCTTTAACAGTCTGGATGTTGAGTGGAAGGCCAGATCCTGCTCTGCTCTGCGTCACTGAGCTAATGATGACAGCTATGACAAGGTCCAGATTTACTAAAGGCTGCTCAGAGCCTATTGAATTGGAAATGTGACATCTGGCAGAAACAAACCTGCAACAGGTCACATAGTGTTTGTGTGTTTGATATTTTTAATATTTGTTGTCATACAATACTTTGGCATTATCAATTACTTTCTTTTTGTTATGGTGCAATTTTTTTTTAACATAATATACTATGACCTTTTTTTTTTATAATACTATAGCATGACAAGAACATCCCATAAAATGGTGTTTTTCTGTCCTTTTTCAAAAGGTTTCACCCTGACACGCATCAACAGACTCTAATAAAGCTATCCTGCGAATTTGGTGCATTTTTAAAAGATTTAAAGTTTTTCGGAAAAAAAAAACCCGACATGCTATATAGTATGACTTTTTGAAAATTTGGCCATTTTTCAACATGGTGTTTTTCTGTCATTTCTGGATAG
>CAFUXE010000866.1:601498-613332 GCA_903364295.1 Serranus cabrilla | reverse complement strand
AGCAGCAGGGGGGTCAGGCAGGGTCATGGTCGTGGTGCAGCCACGATCCATGTAAACCTGCAGGTCGAGAAAGCACAAGGACTCCGGGAAGAAGTCTAGTCAGTAACATGCAGTGATAAACATGAAGGTTGCAGTTGGAGAGGAAGAGGAGGGAAGAGAGGCTCAGTGTATCATTTGTCCCCCGGCAGTTATGGCCTATAGCAGCACAACTAAGAGCTGGTCCAGGACAGGCCTGAGCCAGCCCTAACTATAAGCTTTGTCAAAAAGGCAGGTCTTAAGTTTACACTTAAAGGTAGAGAGGGTGTCCGCCTCCCGGACCAAAACAGGAAGATGATTCCACAGAAGAGGAGCTTGATAACTGAAGGCTCTGGCTCACATTCTGGTTTTGGAGACTTTAGGAACTACAAGTAACCTTGCGTTTTGGGAGCGCAGTGCTCTAGTTGGGTAATAAGGTACTATGAGCATGTCGTTTTTTTTCACCAAAATGTTCAACTTTATTAAAAATGCACCAAATTCACAGGATAGCTTTATTAGAGTCTGTTGATGCGTGTCAGGGTGAAACTTTTTGAAAAAGGACAGTAAAACACCACATTTGGAATGTTTTTGTCAAAGGTGGTCAAACTTTAAAATTCCCTAAAACGCCCAAAAATGCTTAAAATGTCCCAATTTTAGTGTGTTGATACATATTAGAGCATAATATATCCAGAAATGACAGAAAAACACCATGTTGCGAAATGGCCAAATTTTCAAAAAGTCATACTATAGCATGTCGTTTTTTTTTCATAAAAAATGTTCAACTTTATTAAAAATGCACCAAATTCGCAGGATAGCTTTATTAGAGTCTGTTGATGCGTGTCAGGGTGAAACTTTTTTTGAAAAATGCCAGAAAAACACCATATTTGGAATGTTTTTGTCAAAGGTGGTCAAACTTTAAAATTACCTAAAACGCCCAAAAATGCTTAAAATGTCCCAATTTCAGTGTGTTGATACATATTAGAGCATAATATATCCAGAAATGACAGAAAAACACCATGTTGCGAAATGGCCAAATTTTCAAAAAGTCATACTATAGCATGTCGTTTTTTTTTCACCAAAATGTTCAACTTTATTAAAAATGCACCAAATTCGCAGGATAGCTTTATTAGAGTCTGTTGATGCGTGTCAGGGTGAAACTTTTTGAAAAAGGATAGAAAAACGTCATTATTATGACGTATCCAAAAACTGAAAAAGTCACACTATAGTATGTCGTTTTTTGTTAAAAATGCCTAGAAATGCTTAAAATGGCCCAATCATAGTCTGTTGTTACTTAATAGAGCGTAATGTGGCCAGAAATTACAGAGAAACACCATATTATGACATGTCCAAAATTTGAAAAAGTCATACTATAGCATATGGTTTTTTTTTTCGAAAATGGTCGTAAGTTTTTAAAAATGCACTAAATTCGCAGGATTGCTTTATTAGAGTCTGTTGCCACGTGTTATGATATAATCTTTGGAAATGGGACAGAAAACACAATTTTATGAGCTTTCCAAACACATAAAAGTCATACCATAGTAGTCAATTTCTGTCAAAAATTTCAATTTTTAAAATGCTAAAAAATACTTAAAATGGTCTTATTATTGTCTTTTGATACATTTAATAGTTTATTTGATCCAAAAATGACAGAAATACACTTTAAATCAAGAGTTTATTGAGAGGAAAACACAACTCAGTGGTCAGTTTTCTGGCTCAACTGAACTCAATGCATAGTTTCTTTAGCACAATCAAACAGCCCAACGTAGATTAGGTGAACAATCAAGAAATACGGTCAGTCGCATCTCAATTTATACTCACAGTGATCCTTAAGGAGATGGGCTGGAGACACATGAAGTTATAGCCTGGTTTTAAGGAGCACACCTGATCTGAACACACTTGGAGTCACTTAATCTATCAGAGGACTCATGCTGGGGTGAGTCGTCTCTTGGTCCTCTGGGGGCAGCGTTCCCTGGGCAGCACAGAGGGAACTCACAGCAGAGCTCAGCATGGAGGGACACCCACCTTCAGTACAGTACAGGACAGGACAGGACAGGACAGAATATCACCAGTTTATTTGCTGTAGGGCCCCTGACCAAGGCCTGCAGGCAGAGATGCACTGATCTGACACTGATATCTGGTCAATACTGCCTCAAACAGCAGGTACTGAAGACACTCAGGCTTTATCGATTCTGTTTATACATTATTTACTGGAATTTTAATTCAGTTTAAGTTTTGATCAGTTGTTTGCTGCATTTAAAGCTTTACACTTGAATTATAATTCCTGTTCATTTTCTTTTTTTGTTGTTGGGATATAACGTAAAAAGGAAAAATAGAAAAGTATAGAATCCATCAAATTCAGAATTCAGTGTCTATGAACAAAAAACTAAAGTTTACCATTTTCAACATTAAATATACTGTCTTTGTACAGTTTCAATGGAATACATGTCAGAAAGGATTAGCAAATTAAGTTTCAGACACTGTCCCAACTTTGTTGGAATCTGGGTTGTATATGTGTATTAATGTCCTTCTTTTTTTTTCAAATGAGAGACTCTGATTTCACAAGAGCCTATTTCTTGTTCTGGATCAGTACTGGGTACCAGCTGAAGCCCAGTTATGAGCACCAGGACTAATTAAATGTGATTGGTGCAGCCCTACCTGTCGGCTGGATCTCACTGCAGGCTCAAAGTCAGTCACACATTAGTCTCAGAGAGCTTATGTCTGCTATGTTTCCACCTTCAGTTTAGTCAAGGAAAAACAACTAAAAAAACCTTTAATTGAATAAAAAACCTGTGAGAATCATAGGGATCCCTTGTTCAAAACACCAGACGTGTCTGACCATAAAAACAAAGACTTTGAGTATAGTCATTGTAAAAAGTCCAGAGAGAATTCCAGGCAAAATATAAAAGTCTTTGGATTGAAGAATGTGGATAAAAAGATGAAAATCATGTTGAAACCTGGTTCCTCTTCCAATTCTATTTTTGCATTCAGTCTTAAGTATATGCATGCTATGTTGTTTAACTGTTTTTCATGCATTTATATCTATTTTTGCCATATAACAAAATGCTATATAAACACATTGACTTACGTTAACTGCTACTACTAATACTACCACTACTACACTTTTTGTTTTACTGCTGCTGCTCCTCAGTGAGACTGGAGGGCTGTGTTACACTGCTGGTGGGTCTGCTGGCAGAAATGAACTGTTGGCCTCTGATGACCTGCCCACACATTCCTCCCACTGTCTTTGCTCTGTGAACTGCATGCACCATGTTGCTTTACTCATTCACTGTGCATGGGCTCACTGGAACCAAGCAGTACACTGTGTCCAATGATTGCCCTGCCAACACTGTCATACTTTATATATATATATATTGATTTATTTTAGCAGTATGCACCACTTAAATAATAAAACTAGAGTAGGTGCAATGTCCAACAATGCAAGGACCATCTAAAGGCCTTAATCACATCAGTGAGGACTGAGTTTTAGTCGGCATATCACCACACAAATTAAAAATTAATCAAATTACCAGAAACTAATTACCACCTGAGGGTCTGAGCCCCGGGCAGTTCCCCACTTTGCTCAGTTGGTTTTTAAATTTAAATTAAACATTTATCTCCATTTGTCCTTGTTCGGCTGATTAAAGAGCAGCTTTAAAAGATGAGTTGACATTTTTTTCAAGTACTTCTTCAAGCAATACCCACATGATCGTAAGTACACTGGAGCAGCTTTTCTCTTTGTCATGTTTTCTTTTCCAATTGCAAAAATCTATCTTACACTTCAGTCAGAGCTAATATGGGGATAATGTGAGAGCAAAATCCTGTGAGTATTTTCCAAAGTCTCTCAATCATCTCCATGATACACACAGAGATAAGCAGACAAGAGAAGGACAGCACTTTAATATTGAGATTAGCATTTCTAGAACAAAAGATAAGATGCATCCACTCTATGATGTCAAGTGTTTATGACCACAGTGTGTGACAGGAAGTGTGACAACAGGTGTGTTTGTCATCATTTTCCAAGACTCATTTTGCCTGCATGCAATTATGCAAAAAAAATAGACTCAGCATGAATAAAACCATAAAAGCCACATGTTGACAGTGAAGGTCAGTGTGCTGGAAAGTGACAATCTCACGCCAAACGAGCTGATTTGAAAAGTGGGCCGTTTGTTGTGCAAAGCTATTCTTAGAAATGCGATAACCTTTAGTTAACCTGCTCTAAGCCCTACGCAGTATGTTAAGCTTTTATTAATTTATTTATGATAGTAAATAATGTTTCCTTGTTCCTTGATAAATTGCTTGGCATGAAATCAGACAGCACTCTGCAGTCAGAGCTGCAGGGCCAAAGATTATTTGAAGGAGAGCTTGATTGTTTTGCGGTTGTGGGCCATAAAGATATGACCTGAAATGGCGTACAGTAAACTGTAAAACAGACCCTCATAAACGTGTAAACCAATATTTCCTGTATTTACTTGCTTTGTTTTGAAGTCCTTTGAACATCACCAGTAAGGCCTTGAAATGACTCTGTTCCCGGATGTCCAAGAAATAGTTGCCTGGGAAAGATTTGGTAATTTAATGTGTTTATTTCAATTTATTAGAGTTGTGATTTATTGCAGACTACATCCCACATCAACATATAAACAGATGAGAGGTTACATAGAACCATGGTTTCAGAGAGTGGGGATGCTTGCTAAAATGTTAATAAAAAATAGACTTGTTCAAATTCTTTAAACATTAAAAGTTATGAGATTAACTGCTTTAAACCCACCTGCCCACAAAGGTTTAGGGGGGAAGATTAGAGACGAACTGTAAAGCCAAAATTCTTTTGAAGCATTTGTAACATCTTGTAGTTTCTGCAATTTTTCTTGTCAGGCATGTGGCAAAAACACAACCGAAACCTAGACCTTTCCCTCTGACCTCCAAAATCTACTCAGTTCACATGCGAGCCTAAATTTGTGCCAAATTTAAAGTATTCCCCTCAAGGAGTTCCTGAGATATCCAGCTAATGAGGGCAGAGGCACTATCACAGCACAGCCACTTTGATCTTTGACCTCCAAATCATAATCAGTTCTTCCTGAAGTTTGTGCCAGTGTGTATGAAATGGCCTGATGTGTTCCTGAGGGAGAGAAAGTGACGCGGCGCTGCTGAGGTGTAAAGAGGCAGATGGGTGCTGGAAGGTGAAAAGCCACCTTGAGGTGTTTGGTTTCCTCATCAACCCTCCAGAATTCTGCTCGCAGTGCAGATCTGTGTATTATGTATATTTAGCTTTGCGCCCCACTTTTTATGGCCCCTCCTTGGGTTCCCACGCCCACTTTGGGACCACTGGCCTGGGTATCAAAACAAGTATCAGGTATTATTAGAACCTATGTTTTGTAAGCTGACACTACAGTGTCTAATGTGTCAGACTATCAGCCAGGACAGTTCACACGAGGTGAGACATGGCAGCTCATACTGGGATGCCAACTGTCCCTGACCAGAGTACTGTCATTTATATTTGAAAACATAAAGACCTGCATTAATTTAATATACGCTAAGCTAAACTTTCTGGAAGATGTGTTCTACCCATGAAATACTTACTTTATGCTTCCCCTCTTTCTTTCTTTTTAGGACATTGTTACATCCCCTCTTTAAAAATGAGGATGGCAACAACAATCAAAGAAATGAAGCAGTCAAAGTCTTGTGAAAAGTCATTTGTAGTTTATTTTACAGTGCTCCAACAAAAAAACATTGAACAAGTTTCACAAACTGGGTGGGAGGAACGGGACAAAGTGGTGGTGCCAAATAATTGAAAGTGAGAAGACAAAACAAGGCCTGACTAACTCCTGACTATTACAAAACAAAATCAAGAAACAAAGGCCTAACTAGCTTCTCTAAAAACTGATATGTAATAACTACAAGTGTGGCACCAACCAATCAACCTAGTGTGTCTAACAGAAATTCACCTACGTGTTGCAATGTAGGGTGCCCAACTTACCTAACGTCCCAACCTCCTCACCACAAGTGATGAACATAAAGTCAAAGTTCTCCAACCAAAAAAACACAAGTCTCACAGACAGAGGTCAACAAAGGAAAGATGGCAGCCGCCAGTAACCCTCACTGTGGGCCCTTATAAACTGCCACACTAATTGGCCACCTCAGCAGGTGGACAATCAGCTCCACAGGTGGATTCCAATCAGGTCGTTTACCAGGTAGAAACAGAAAGTGGGAGTGGGAGGAGAGGCAGAACTACACACAAACACCACTCTGGCACGTAACAACATGTAGCCTTATTTTTTAAGAAATGGTCTCAATAAAGTAAATGATACATAATCTTATTTCATGAAACCACTTAGATACATTGTGTCAGTAGTTGACACACTGATAGACAGATTTAATAAAGCTTAAATAATTAACAACAAAAATATAATATAGGGAGGACCTTTCCCAGTAAATGTAAAACGTTTAAAGGTAACCTAGTGGTCAAAGACCCATACTGTGGGGACATACAGCAGTGACCTTAGTTCAACTCGAGCTGGGAACCTTTGCTGCATGTCATTGACCTCTCTCTTTGCCCTCATATTTCCTGTCAAATTATCTACTACAAGTTGAGGCAAAATTCCTGAAACATAGGCTAAAAAATGTAAAGTTTGCCCTTAGGTCAGTTCTGTAGAAAAAGTCTGAGAGTAGCTGAATCAAAAAGTTGCATCTTCAGAGCAAGGTTCATAAAAAGACAACTAACACACTTACTGTGTAAAAGTAAAGTGGCACTAGAAGAATGTTCAACGAGTCAAAAAAAACATTTATCCTCTGTCACCATGTTGGACTAAACATTGTTGCTCCAAACCACCCGACACTACAACTTGAACAACAACAAAAAAGCAGGGGAAAAGTCAGATTATATAGAAGTCTATGAGGAAATTTCTCAACTTCTTACTTTATTTATTACCTCCGTAAACATTTTCCTGGTGAATTTATGATCTCAATCAGTAGTTTCAAGTCTTCTTTATGACAGCATGGTGTTCATTCTGTAGACAACGGTCCCAGAGTGCATTTAGGGTCAACTTTAGGGCGTGGCTACCTTGTGTTTGACAGTTTACTACCATGGTGACCTGTTGATCAGGACAGAGACAAAGCAATGCACTGTGTACATATAAATGACCCTAAACTTGGTTTGGGCGTTGGTCTTGTTTCTCATCTTTGACATATTTGTTCTTATCTTAGCAATCTTAGCGTGCTTACATTTGCTAGTTATCATGGCCTATAGTATGTCGATTTTTGTCAAAAATGGCAAATTTTTAAAATGCTTAAAAATACTTAAAATAGTCTTGTTATAATCTGTTGATACATAAAGTAGTGTAGATTGTCCGATAAAGACAGAAATACACCATATTGTGAGCTGTCAAAAATCTGACAAAAAAGTCATGTCGATTTTTTCCATGAAAAGGTCATAAAATTTTAAAATGCCCCAAATTCATAGAGTAGCTTTATTAGAGTCTGTTGACATGTGTTATGGTATAATCTTTGAAAAGGGGACAGAAAACACCATTTTATGAGCTTTCCAAAGACTGAAAAAAGTCATACTATAGTATGTTGATTTTTGTCAAAAAAGTTGAATTTTTAAAATACTTAAAAATGCTTAAAATGGTCTTATTATACTCCTTTGATACATGTAGTAGTATAGTTTGTGCAAAAATGACAGAAAAACACCAATTATGGGATGTCCAAAAACTGAAAAAAGTCATGCTAAGGTTAGGAATCAGACTGTAATTGGAGGGTTGCCGGTTCGAATCCAAGGACCTGAAAGGTCAAGGGCCGCAGAATGTGCTGCACACAGCTCCTAAGCATGGTGCGTTCACTGGTGTGACGAAAGGATGGGTTAAATGCTGAAGTAGAATTTCCCTTTACTGTGGAACTTATGAGGTAATCTTAAACACACAAAGTAAGACTGAGGCTGACTCATTAGTTTTATAGGTTTTGAAGTACAACTAATTGACCTCTGGTCTGTGCTGGGAGTAAAGTCAGAGATCATGAATGCAAATTTATTGTGTCACACTCACGTGCCTAAAAAACTACAAACATTTCTACTAACAAGCATTATAATTAAAGACATGTGCACATGTTTACACTCATTATAAGCCCTGACCGAACTCCTCTCGATATTACAGTAAAACAAGGCCAACATAATCAAGCCAGTATACACTACAAACTACTGCTAATTCCTACCAGCTGCCCCAAATGTAACATTGTATGTTTTACCCTGAAAATAAGCAAAGCCCCTGGTGGCCTTGAAAAGATCCTCTTTGCTCTCTGGTGTTAGCGGTCTCTAGTGCACAGAGGAGAGACGGTCAACATTGTGTCATTTTACTGCCTCCCAGCACACACATCTTCCTGCTCACGTGTATCTCCCCAGCCGCAGCTTTACCCAGCCCTCCATCCCACAAGATAACTTACCGGAGCTTATTACTTTCACCCAGCAAGACACTAAATCTTTGACATATTTATTATAAAGCCAAGTTCATGGATTCCAGGAAGGGGGATAAAACAGCTTTTGATTGTATACCTTCTCCTTCCTCAAAGCACTCACAACTCAACGCCCAATAAATTACTTTGCTGATATGATACGGCAGTATTTGTGTTTGGGTTACTAAAGAACCGAGTTAGTTAGGCAGCTGTTATGGCAGAGACATGCTATTGCTAATGGCCCCGAGCCATTAGTCATTACCATAAAATAAAATGAGTAGTCAAATAAAAAGTCTAACACACATACTTCAAGTCTGCTTAATGACCAAGAGCCTCTTCCTGGTGGATGTACATTTGTTATTTTTATGTTTATCTCCAGAATTAAATATTGAACGAATGTTATAAAAGTCCCTGAAATGCACAAAATGTTCCTCTCTGCGTAATGGTCATCATCTAAGACCAAATATGAAATCATTGTTGTTGTTACAAGCACTTTCAATGACACCTCTGTCTATAATGCATTATAAACACCCTTAGAATACATTGTAATTTGCTGAAGAACAATAGTTATTCAAACATTCATAATGCTTTAAAACAACAATTTCAGCACATTTTAAAGCATTTTATCATGACTTCTTTCATAATATTTGATAAAAATGATAATATGATGATTATACTGCATTCTAATTACTGTTTTAAACAATGGACAGCAATCACCAGCAATTCAAAATTCATAAGTCATGATATAACGCTTAAACATGAGTAAAAAGTGGTTATAAATACGATTATACATATAAATATACACCTAAAAGCAGATTTCAACATGTTACAAGTTTATTTTTAAGGCTTTACAGACATAGAAGTGTTACCAACACTGCTTAAGTTTTCAAAATAAGCATGCAGTCAATAAAGAACATGGTCCGTGCTGATGTGATGTGACGTGCTGACCAGCCGCCCTGTATGCCAGTAAGGAAGTGGAACAACAGGCACAGAGTGGCTCTCCGGTGGGAAGACAGGCCCGTATCACCAGCTGTTACCTTATCACTCACAACATGGAAATCAATCCTTTATATGTTATGTATTGTGCAGCCTGCTGCCTGATGCAAATGCTGGGTAGTTAGCGTGTCTTTGTGTTTAATGTCCAGTGCCGCGGTGTTACACCACATCGGCTGTTTGCACTTAGTCACTCAGGGGGAAGAGAAAAAAGGTGCAGTTTTTAAAAACATTCGAAATTGTTGACAAGAAAGAAAGCAAATGGAGCTGTCACTGAAAGGACTTATTATCCTGCGTGTGTTTGTTTACTGAGGTGTAGCTGGAGGGTATTTGCTTTATGTGTGTTTTGGGGAGGGTGGGTGAGAAAGGGAGGGGTGGCAAAAAGAAAGAGGTGAGGAGGAAAAATAGAGAGATATCAGCATAGAAAGAGACAGGGAGGGGTGATGACAGGGCAAGAATGTGTATTACACTACTTGAATCCTTGAGGCTTCCTTCTTCTCCCCCCTCCTCCCCCGTCTCCCCCTTTCCCCTCCTCCTCCTCCTCCCCCACCTCCAGACACTACTTCAAGGCCGAGGCACTGTCTGATCTATTTGCATAAAGTGCTGAAAAGGGAGCTGACAGAGGAGGGCAGGTGATACCGGCCAACGGACGCAGAGGAAGGAGGACCCAGAGCTGATACTCACACTGCAAGCTGTTACACACACAGACACACACACACACCTGTGACTAGAGCAGACCAGCACAGAGGAGGACCTTGGCAGGAGAGAGGCACAATTACAACCCAAAACTCCCTGCCGGCGTCTCACAAGTCAGTTGACTTTGACTCCAGAAAATGCATTTTTGTGTGCAAAGGGAGTGAACTGAGAGAGAGATAAAGAGAGGATCATCTGGTTTCTTCACTTCACAGGTAAACTGAACTCTAAATGTTGCCTTTTTGCTTTTTATTATACCATTTTGTGGCTTACTGTTGTTAGGATACAGGACTTTGAAACTTGTTTGACTGAAACTAAGGTTGTTCTTTGAAAGTGAAGGCTTTAAATTACTTTTTAAGAACTGTTGGTAATACGTGAGGCATTTTCTTTACCTTATTTCTTCAACTTTATTCAGCTGCATGTAAACTTGTTGGTGCAGGTGCATTAGACAATCCCAGTCATGAGTAGTTTCTGTATCTTCAGTTAGGGCTGTTTCCTGCATGGTCTGTTGTGGTTACTCATGTGCTATCTGAACACGCTGCCCGCCTCACCTTCAGTTAAACCGGCTGCAGCAGTCCCACCTCAGTACAAACTGCAGGCAGCTCGAGTTTCATTGACTTTTCAAGCTGAGAACAGGTAGGGCAGCATTGAGGGTGACAGTTGAGCTGAGCATACACACAGCTGAGTCTGACACAAAGGGCTGAAAGCTATATTATTATACATTTGGCTTGCAAAGAGCAGCATGATTTACGTCTCGTGACGGACAAGCGGTGGTTTGTACTAATGGGTCAGTAGGGCAGGTGAGAAAAACACGTGCCACTGATAGCGATCAGGGACCATAAACCGAAGCACAAAGCAGAATACTGTACAAAGACAATAAAAGGACCTCTCCCATGTTGGTATTTTGGGTTCAGCGAGGACTTCAGGCTGAGTTAATATTTGACTCTTGCTGCTATACTGTGTGCGACCCTTTAGTTTGGCCCCATGGATCACCTCTCCTCTACTTGGACTATGGACAGTAGATACTTTTAAATATGACAGCAGGCTTCAAAGTGCTTTTAACATCTCCCTTTAAAGAAGTCTGTTGTGTAAACAGGCAGTTGAGGTAATTAGACCCCCCCCCCAAAGCAAGACTGTCTTCAGTTGAAGAGTATCCCCTTTGGCCGGTTACTGGATAATGACGCATGCAAAAAATGTCAAAATAGCACACATAAAAAGTGAATTAAAAAAGTTAAGCTAAAAAAAACAAGCTAGCATGAGCAGCCCAGTCTCCAGCAAAAAACACTGGCATTTTACATTTCTGCATAGCAAAGATACTTTGATCTGGAACCTCTTTCTGTGAATGTGATAGCATCAACTGAACCAGGACGTTAAATCTGGAGACCAGTGTTCGCATCCTGTTAAAGGTTTAGTCCTGAAGTAACGTTTATTATCCCTCTGTTCAATAATGTCCGGAATGAGTGTTTTTTAAATCCTAACCTGTACCTTTACCTAACCTTAACCAAAGTGTTTTTTAAGTACTTTCACAAGGAGAATTGCTTGCAGCGGTTCAGAAATGTTGACTCAGCATATTTGTGGCTCAGAAATGTAAAGTAAATGTAAATGTAAAGATTCGACATATCTGCGGTCTGCAGAAACGTAAAAAAGCAACATTTATTCTGGCAATATTATATAACTTTTCAATGGTAAAAAAAAAA